>JAMAKT010000073.1:0-175354 GCA_023628415.1 Hypoxylon sp. PDH2405 | reverse complement strand
ATTAAGGATATATTATAATAAAAATCATATTAAAAGAAGTAATAAAATAATTTTAATATTTAGAATTAATATTAATAGTATATAAGATAATAATTAAATATTTATTTTATTAATTAATAAAGAAATTAAATTTTTTATTATTTAATCTTTACCTTATATAATTTTTAATGTTATTTACTTATTAAGTAATAAATTATATGTTTATTATTTAAATATTTATATTAATAATTATTAAATATATTATTAATTAAGTTAAAGTAAAAGTTATTAAATTAACGTAATTTAAAGATTATATATTATTACTTATAAAAATAAGAGAAATATTTAAATACTTAAAGAAGTAGATTTTTAATAACGTAATAACGTTTATTAATAAAAAAGCTAAAGCTTAAAACCTTTTATATAATTTTATAATTAAACCTATTATTCCTTTACGCTTATAAAGTAATGGAAAAATAAAAAAAACTAACGATAATATTAAAAAAATTATACTTTAAAACGTTAATGTTTATTTTTAAAATAATTAACTTAAAGCTTAAAACTTTCTTAACTTTTTTAAATAAATTATTATAATTTATAATTATATATTTAAATTAGGAAAATATAATAGCTTTTTCCTAATGTTTAAAACGTAACCCTTTTAAAAATAATAATTTATTAAATATATTAAATATTTTTATAAATTAATTAAAGAAAAAAAAGTAATATATATTAAATATTTAATTATTTATTATAAAGCATTAATTATAAAAAGCTATTATAATAATTTAAAAGCGTTAAAAAATTAAATATATATTTATTTATAAAAGAAAAAAGGTATAATACATATATATATATTAAGAAATTAAGTTTTATATATACGTTAACGTAAAGTAAAATATAAGCTATATTATAATAATTCTTAAGTAATTTTTAATTATTATAAAAATAATATATATAAAATATAAAGCTTTAATAAAATATATTTATAAAATAGGTATAATAAAATTAACTTTTTCCTTATATACGTAAATAATAAATATTTTATAAAAAGTTTTTAATATATTAGCAAAACTATATTAAAATAAAATAAATAATATTTATTAAAGTATATAAGAAATTAATAATAATTAAGGATAATTATTTAAAAGAAAGAAAGTAATATAAATCTTTAATAATTACTAAATTATTAGATAATTTATAGTAATATAATTATTACCTTATTTATAAATAGCTTCTAATGCATTTACCTTCTTAATACATATAAGCTTCTCAACACAGATTCATTTAGACTTGGCCTATTGATTGATAGTAGTCCTAAGTCCCGAATCTAGTGTAGACAAGCCAGCCGCAATCACACTCTCGCAAGGGGAAGCAAGGGGGTATGCTGATGCATTTATGCCACATGATTTTATGCAAATATGGAGGCAACTATAAACACCATATCTATAACAAAGATGTTGTTCTCAAAGAGGTAGTAGGTATAACAGATTGGAGGCGACCTAACCTATTAGATAGGTCGTGTAGATATTAGCTATGAATTCGTTAGGAAATCCTCTTCTCAGGATAGCGCTTACTGAAGCTATACAAAGAAGCCGGTCCACATGGCGAGATCGAACTATAAAAAAGCTGGCGACCCCGCCGTTACTATCAGTCCGTCCGTTACAGCCGTTACAGCCAACCAACCATGCAAGACTTTTTCATACTTCATTTTCTATCATGTCTACCATGCCTATCATGGAGAAACCAGTAGGGGAGCCGGCCAGTAGTTGGCTTGGCCATCGAGGTGCCGCCGCCCTTGACCTCAGAAGTAAACCTCTGCCCTTTTCCCCTTTTCCTTGAGTTAGATTTTACTCTTAGATGCTAATAACGTAGGTGACACCATGACTACCCCTACTCAAGCTATGTTGTCCGCTATCCAGAAGACAACACTTCTCGATGATGTATTCGAGGAAGACCCAGCCACTATAAGCCTGGAGACTCATGTGGCCTCGTTAACGGGTAAAGAGGCTGGTCTGTTTGTCCTCTCCGGCACTATGGGCAACCAAGTCGCTTTACGTTCCTTGCTCACACAGCCCCCTCATGGTGTCTTGACTGACAATCGCTCGCACATTGTCAAGTACGAGGCTGGAGGGTAAATACCGTCCTTGCCACTGTATCTTATCTGATTCAGAACCTTCAGAACCTGACCATATGATACGCAGAGTCTCATCTTTAACCGGTGCCATGATCACCGCCGTAGCGCCTAGCAACGGTCTCTACTTGACTCTGGAGGATATCCTGTCCAAAGTCGTGCTCGGAGACGAAATACATTCCTGCCCGACGCGTGTCATCAGTCTTGAAAACTCGTTAAACGGATTAATTATGCCATTGGATGAGGTGAAGAGGATATCAGAGTTTGCACGAGACCAAGGCATCTTGATGCACTGTGACGGTGCTAGGTTGTGGGAAGTCGTGGCTTCCGGTGCGGGATCGCTACAGGACTTCTGTCAATATTTTGATACGATATCCCTGTGCTTTTCCAAGGGCCTGGGCGCGCCAATCGGGAGTATTATCGTAGGTCCTAAGCGCCTCATAAAGCACGCAAGATGGGTGCGCAAGTCGATAGGCGGTGGTCTGCGTCAATCCGGTGTCGTTACCGCCGCCGCCAGAGTAGCAGTTGACGTGACTTTCGGAAAAGGGCCAAATGGCGAAGGCGGGCTTCTACGCGATACACACACCACGGCAAAGCGTGTCGAAAAGCTGTGGACGGATTTGGGCGGTAAGCTGGAATATCCCGTCCAAACGAATATGGTGTGGCTTGATTTGGAATCTTTAAATTGTACTTCCTCCAGATTTGTCGAATTAGGTAGTCAAGTCGGCTTGCGACTCATGGGTAATCGTCTTATTACACACTACCAAATCGGCGAGGAGGCGATCCGGAGGTTAACTTCTGTCTTTGAGAAAGTAGCTGCAGAGAAAGATGAGAGAGCACAGGGTGGAAACCGTAGGTCGCAGCAGCAGAGTCAGTATAACAGCAAACTTTAGAATTGGAATTAAAAGGGATTGAATGAAGTCGTCAGCAAGAATCGCTTGGCGGATGGCTGCGGATGGGGTGACAACATGGACGTATAGCCTACATACATGTATCTACGCATTAAGTTGATGTTACCTTAGGTACTCCATATCTTCCCCTTGGGCTACGTATTAAACTAAGTTAAGGAGTTAATATGTGTAATGGTTATGTCTACGGAAGCTCAGCAAACCATGGTAATGCAATTACGCATCGCAAAATGATCGAGAACATGTCACGATGAATAGTCTAGGCACCGTAGACAACTCGACTTGTTCTCATCGAGGATGGTTTTAACCCTCTTTAGAAATTCCTGGGCCTCTCTAACAAGTCATACATCCGTCAAGATCCCTTTCTCGGAACCACGGGAATATCTTTTTAGACAATTCAGCTCTCTTCCTTACTATCCACGATCACCCCATAGAACATTTCCTATGTCTTCTGTGCAAAGGATATAGCTATATACAACGCACATCCGCAGCTTCAAGAGCCTGCTCACCTTCAGAGTGCTCTTCATATACACGGACAGCCCAACTATTGACACGGTCCTGTTGCACCTCTGTGCCTTCTTAATCCCAAGCTTGTCCAGCACGAGGCACTATTGTTCGTGATATTTCCTCATGTCGGGGGTATTCTGCGTAAAATGATTGTTGTAAAACAATATATGCAACCTGGCCCCCTACTGTTATGCTGGAAGGGTATTTTGCTGCTTTTGTTGGATAGATGCTGCCACCAAACGCCGAGGAAGTTAGAATAATACGAATCATAACCGTGTAATCCGCCCTTGACTTATATTCCTGTCTCCCTTCTAGGCCTTCTTGCCGAATATTCCTCTGCTCCTCGACTTGCTTCGAGCGCGCTTCTTCGCGCTATTGGCATCGTCGTCGCTATATTTCGCCTTATGGATCCTATGGCATGGATGTCAGTTATAAGGGATGAGTGATCCAGCTTCTCAAGACTTACCAGCTGTTTCCTGGCATGCTCATGCCTTTAGCCTCAGCCATGCGGTAAAACTTAGCACTCTTCTTGAGATCCTTCTTGCAGCCTACACCTTTAGCATAGCAAAAGCCAGCCTCGGCAAGAGCATCGACGTCCCCCCAACCTATTACCTCTGTTAGGGCAATTTTCAAATAATTGTCCTCTAAGGGTTGACTTACTTCCAGCAATCTCGAAGCACCGTAGGGCAAGTGCCTTATCCTGCTCGATACCCCAACCATTCATGTGACTTACACCTAATTCGTAGATACTCAAAGCAAACTGTGCCTTGCGGGCTTTGAGTTCGGAGATATCCACAGATTTTCCCTCCTTGACGTGGTCTTCGTCTTCCGCAATTTCGGCACTAGCAACGTCAGCGGCTTTCCGTAGCCATTCCACGCCTTCCCGTTGATTCGGCCGCATGCCCCATCCATGTCGACAAGCCAGGGCGTATAATAACATGCCTGTCGGATCGCCAGCACGTGCAGCAAGACGCAGGTGGTAGGTGGATTCCTTCACGGAACCTTCTTCGTGACACTTGATACCCTTGGCTAAATGCTCCTCTGCGCTCATCTCAGAGGCTGTGGGCGCGTTAGAATGTTGTGACTTCGGCGGCCTAATGGTACTAGCAGAGTCACTCGTAGACACAGACATTGGCGTCCGCCCCCGAGCTTGGTCGTGAATGGGTGATGTGAGGGTACGCCCTCTAGGTACGTCCTCTGAAGGCCTGCTCGCACTAGTTGATGGGCGACTTGGATCGGGTGAAGGTTGCCGCCCATCTAAGGACATTTCGTTCGAGAGTTTACTCCGTTCCACTGACGGGCGGGTTAGATGAGAATCGGCAGCATGTGTGCCTTCTTGAAATCTCGATGAGGAACTCGAGGGCCGGGTAGGCGGCGATGGCGGCGCTTGACCGCCTCTAGGGAATGTCTGAACATTGCTCGGAGGAATGATTGGGTTTTCCCAAACGAAGGAGGAAGACGGCTCGTTATCGCGGAAAATAGCCGAGTTGCGCTGTAATGACTTACCCCTCGGCAGCGAGTATTTGGAGTAAATGTATGAAGGAGCACCTCTCCCATCGTCTTCTAAGAAAGCTTCGCTATGCATGCTGACTGGAGTATGGGCGGTATCATCAGCAAGAACGAACGATGGCTGGCTGTCCGACGAGGCTTGCCGGGATGGCGCTTCTAGACCAGGTGTGCCAGCCCGGCTTAGTGGGCGAGAGAAGTTGAAAGAGGGGCGTGGCAGTGGCGCAGAAACATCAGAACTGATGGAAGGCGACCTCTGGTAGTGGGCGATTGGAGATGCAAGACCTGGTCCAGAGAACGCGCTACTTGAAGAAAGCTTTCGTCCCGGCTGTGAGTGGAAAGACGCACTCATAACATCGTCGGTGGTGGCATCTATAGGCGCTGACATTATACTTGAAGAGCGCTTAGGGAACACAGGCCTTGGTGGAACCAATCCTACAGAGTCGTGTGACAACGTTTTGGTTAGCTTTTCCGGGGATGGCGGGAAGCGGTTGCGTGTAGGCGAGGCTTCCCTGGTATCTTGATCATGCTCCATTGGTTTGTGCTCTGTTGACTTGTCTCCGATGCTCTCCAGGTCACTAGGCGACTGTTCTCTGCGAGCGCCATACAGCCCACTATCCTCATCAAGTTTTTCGAGCTGCCGGCCACGCGAGTTCTCAAGAAATGGATTCGGAGGAACAGGTATCGACTGGTCGGGAGTAGGGGGTATACGGCTCATTCGAGGGTGCATCGAAACGGGTCGTTCTGATGGCGATTCCACCTCTGTAGTCAAACCAAGCCCGGTATTCGACTGCGAGGATTCAGGTTGCTCGTCAGAGGAGTCGTAGGACATAGAGCGAAAATAATCGGAACGTCCCTGGACGATCAACGGGCTTTCAGTGGTCAAGGGGGGTAGGCGACTCATTCGCTTCCCAGCCTTGGCACTTTCCTCAAGCTGCTTAGCAAGCAAGCGACTCTGAGCGGCGAAAGCATCGAGAGGAGATAGAGCAGGAGGTACTTCTCCCGCAACATGTAACCGTGGGGACCTAAGAGGGCGGGATGACGAGCTAGCGACCGAGGCTGAGGAGTTAGCCCTTAGGTCGATAAAATTAGGCCTATTCGCCATGGTGAGGCGACAATCGAAATCGAGATCAAATTGGGTCGTTCAGGACGGTATTAATCTTGTGATAAGCAGTGATAAGCAGTGACACTCTATCTCCCTATGCGCCTTAGGTTTTGACAGGTGAGCGACTAGGCCGAAGCGCTTCGTGGTACGTAAAATGAGGCGCAATTCAAAGAGATGTTATGGCAGCTCGGCGAATCTTAGTAGACCGCAGGCGAAGTGGTCGTAAGCGATATTGGGGAAGCGCATAAAACATGAAGACGGCTTATAGGTCTAGCTAGACGACGGGTGCGACAGGAATGCAGGCAGGATCGCCGTGACGATAGGATTCGAGTGAGTCTGAAAGGGCGTGTATTAATCGAATTGATTAGGTTGCAATACACTGCAGGTAGATTGGCAAACAGGTAGGGAATCGTCTTGTTAATTCGATGCCGAGCGATTGGGTACTTTCGGGGGGGTAACGAAGGATGCAATCAGGTTTGAAGTTGACAAAAGGATGAAGGAGAAGAAGACTACCTAACGTAGGAGAAGTGACTCTTGTAACTGGTACGAATTATAAACAGCGTGTACGTAAAAGCAAGGAACGGACGATGAATGATCACCAAAGGAATGCCTGGCCTCAACAGCAGGATAACACGGAAGGAAGAGGAATACAATGTGACTTTGATTCTGTCTGCGCGAATGTGTGTGCCATGAGAAGAAGAATAATCAAGGTGATTGGGGATTGCCCCGGGGGGTTCATCGTCAGAAGGAGAGGGTCGAGGAGCCAGCCAAATTGCTTCAAAGTTCTTGGTACAGTGTTATAAACGACTTGGCGTACTTTCTACCACTGCCTCACCACCACCATTCGGGTGGGTACCTGTCACCGTCTGCACACGGTATCCCGAAATTGAGAGTCACCAGGGGTGGTCATTCCGTGATTGGATGGGCTTGGGAAACCTTAGCTAAATGTAGGTAAGGTTTCCCCATACCCATGGAACGGTACCTAGATACGTACATACATGTACATAGGGGAGACATGGAGTCAATCCTGCTTTACCTGACCTTAGGTAATGCAGGTTGTTCAATATTCTTGTTTGCGCATTTGTCGGGGCCACACTAACCTACTATTTCACTACCACTTTACAAGATATATATATATGTACATGGTAGGTAGAAGATGTGTTTTAAGCTTGATATTAATATCAATTACTGCATGTATGTAACGTTGTTGAAAGTACCTTCTCTTCTTCCTCGCATATAATCTCCGGGAACAAGTACATACCTGTCATTGCACGATGGTTAGAAGTGAATACCTACATGTACACACATGTACGTATAAATGAATCTCTGGAAGATGGTGGCTTGGCGTCATGCCTGGACTGGCTTGTGGAACGTCGAAGTCAAGTCGGATGGAGGTCTAACCTATTACAGCGCAGTAAAATGATGCGGGATTTGGCTTGTTTTCCCAAGGAAGGCTTATTAGTGTTTGGGAAGCATGATGATCTTGACCAATCACCTTAGTCCGTATACATAAAAATACGAGATCACTCAGCGCCCCCAGCGCCCGTCAACTACGGTATGTAGTGTATTCTACTCCATCTCCCTTATTTGACGTTATGCATGTGAGTATGTCATGTATGTAGATGTAAGGTGCTATGTATTTCAGTAGTCCAAAATCATATACTGCGAGGTAGACACCACCTGGCACCAGGTACTATATTACGCACAGATTATACTTCCCAAATATGCCGTCATCACAATAAAAATATGCATGACAGGTATGCGAGATTCTGCGCTACCTACGTGTGGCTGAGACAAGTTGATGAGTTGCCCTTGTGCCTGGATTACATCAACCAACCAGCTTATGAGTTCAGCCCGTCAGAATCTATTCTTCGGGAGATTGACGTCAGGGGTGCTAAGCCATACAGCAAATAGTATGTTCCTATGAACCTCTACCTGCCATAACGACAGAGCCTATGTAGTAGGCAGCTGAATTCTTGTGGTGTGGCCAAGTACACGCACCCAGGTAAGCTGAGCACTCGCGGCTAATCAAGATTCGATCTCTGTATTTTTAACTGTTGACCCATCCATGAATACTGTCTGATTTTGCGAGCATCTTAAAAGGGCACACGGTGCCTAAATCACCTATCAAAATATGATCCCCTCACAAGGATCAAATCAGCTACCTCTTCTAAGGATCTATTCAACGTCTTGTCCATCATCCACTCTTGCTGACAAGCTCGAACCAGTATCTACAAGAGACGGATCACGCTGTATTGTTAAACCGACGAGATTTATTCTCCTAACTAACCGGTAACTCCATCCCTAGTGCCTAATAGACCAAGTTAAAAAAATCCATCATGATTGGGCATTATTTTACAATCGAGTTAGGATAGAGTGACCTCCATCTAGAGATTTTTCGCCTGGAGCTTTTTCAGCCTTGTTGCGCCCTCGTATACACCCCTGTCGACAGCTGCGGCTACTGTTAGGGTGCCGCCAATAACAGCACATAGACCTGTTAGGAATCCGGTAAAAGTTTTGGCACGTTCCTCGCGGTTGATAACCTTCATTGGTGAAATATCCTGTCTCTTGTCAGAGAGCTATCCGTCAGAATAGCCGAGGGAAATACTTACATAAGAAAAGAATACTCCTGGAATACCGCCTCTCGCGTGCATTCGTTCTTGGTGGCCTTCGGCTGCGTCATCGCCGCCAGCCAGGCTTCGCTTGTGGCTTGTGACTGAGTACTGATGCGTCTCCAGACTACCATCTATTGCACTACCCAGGTTTCCCAACCAAGTTTCGTCATCAACTGGTCGGTTATGCCCACCAGACCCAGACCAGCCAAGGGGAAGATATGCAGTAGGAACAACTTTCACAAAATACATGAAGTTGAAGTTGGGGTCGTCGGTGGTCTGCTTGACCTGGTCAAGCGGGTTGATGTGGTGGTTAGTCCAAGGGCTATTTCTGGCGTGTTTCTGTGTAATATCCTCGGGGAGCTGAGGTCCAAAGCGAAGCTGGTGAATTTCGTGCTCAAATGAGTGACGAACCGGACTGTCCCAGTAGTTCTTCAAGTCGTGGACGTGCATGTTGCCATTGCTGAAGCTTCGGCCCGGCGCAAAGTGAAAGTTGCCAATGACTTTATTAACCCGGATGGCGCCTTCGATCCGGCATCCTTCATGTCTCTGCTCATCCAATTTCTCGGCGTAGTGTTCCCGCAAGCATTGCTCGACACCATCCCCCCTGCCAAAAGCCCAAGATGCCTGTGCGTACGCTTCTCGAACCTCGTCGCAAGTATTACAGCAGCCGGGTTTCTGAGCATTACTCGGGGCGGGCGCGCCATAGCAGGGGCCGCAGTAGTTGGGATCCAAGTGCTGGGCGCTCTCCTCTTGGGAGTGACTGTACGGGTTAGTCAAGAAGCGACTACAGAAGAAAGCAGCGTCGCGCCGACATCTAACTTACAGAGATAAAGCAGTCACGTCGATGACACCTCCTCCTTGGGAAGCAGGCTGCAACCTAACTTTCTTCACGCCATGCAGTACGCCATGCTGTTGCTCTCCAGAAACGTCCATCACATCGAGCGTTAGGAGTTCACAAGGAAGCTTAGGGAATGTGATGTTCATATGTATTTCCATTCGCTCTCCTGCAATCGAAGCGTGAGAAGCTTGAAACGGCAAAGTAAAGACCCTTGGTATTAAACACACCTCTGCCCTTGTCGACAATAAGTTCGGGATGGATAACTATCCTCCTGTAGTCAGACCATTCTCCCCAGGCCAGCCAGAGGACGACAATCAGGGACACGATGGTAACAATTCCACCAGAGGTCGTCCGTATCCGCGCATCTTCGACTGTCTTGGTGAAGGCATCCAGCCTTGTGAATCTCGATTTCGCAGGCATGTCGATCGATATGTTGCGCTGCGCAGACTTTAGGTCGTATTCTGCGCGACAGTAATAAAACCTTGGACACCGAAAACTACCAAGGTACAGAAAAGTCAATCGAAAAGAGAGAATTGCAAAAGAAAATCACCGTCGACGCCGCATTGGAATATAATACCTAGATTCGGCGTGGAAGTAAGGAATGCGAGGCACGCGAAGGACGAGAAAATCGGACAATGTCAAGAAAGTTGAGTACGTGTACCTATTCGCCAAAAGCTCAGGAAAGGCCACCTTCACCTTTCCAACGCCAATCCCCATTGAGCCGAGTCCAAGGGACCAGCTTTTACTTGCAGCGAAGTGGGACCTTGGCAGCGGCCTAGAACCAACTATATCTTAGGTACATGTAGGTACGCGTACATCCCTTAGGTACACGGACTTAATGTACGTAATCCGTTGACCTTAGCTCCCTGCTATCCGATTTGAGTTACAAAACTCTGTACCTACATCCACGGATACATCAATGTAGGTACTCTACCTAGCAGCTAAGGTACAAGAAGGTATAGGTAAACGATATTATTTCGGATACAGTTACATACATACATACCTACCTACATATGTATATTCAATCTTACTCGAGTAAAGGGCTTATATTTATATACTACATACCTAGGTATGTAAAGTTGATCTCGAAAGGTTAAGCTTGGCCCAAATTCGTGATGACACAAGATACCTGTGTGTGATATCTGAGTTATATCCCACACACAAATATCCGTCCAAGACAGCATCCACGAGCATGTACAGTACCACCAATATGACAGCGATTGCATCTACTTATCGCAATGCTTATATGTTTGCCCAAATGAGCTGATAGTTGTTGCCGTCCTGGGTCTGTTCGTCGCCCTTCAAAGCAACCGAGTTATCTCCAGAGGGTTTGTTGCCGTCGAACGGGACGTAGCTATCCAATGCTCGGTTATGAACGAGAACTAGATTTTGACTATGTTAATATGGAATCCAACGCCACGTGCTGAGATTGGTTACTAACTGTCGGATTTGTAGTCCGATGCGTGTAACCAAAGAGTGCCGTTGATGGAGCTGTCGCACACGAGCTTCAGGTCCTCCTCAGGGAACCAGCACCTGTTGCCGACGCTAGTCGTGATATTGAGCTGAGTCCAGGGTCGATCAACGTAGGTCTCCCCGATGGCTTGTACCACAAATGTATCGCAATTCCCAGACACAGTCCACTCTCCCTCTTTCGTCAAGCATCCAACCTCATGAGCCTGGCTCCAACTGTAGACACGAACTTGACCACTCTCAGTACCTGAGGTAGGCCAGCCGCTACCCAAAACGAGAGCGGTAGCTGCAGTCGGCAGCATAAGGCCAAAGTTCAAGAGACCACCCATTGTGATGTAAACAAATCTGTTATGAAAAATGTCAGAAGGTCAGCTAGATGGCTTGTTGATGCTCTGTTAACGGGGTAGATGAAAGATCTACAATCGATGGGAAGTCGAGACTCTTTATAGACGTTGCCCATAATCATGAATTTCAACTTACAAAGCTTACTTCTCTGATTATCCAACTGTTCTGCCAGGCGAATAATTGAAGTGAGTGTTCCGCTTGAGTCTCTCATTCAGGCAATTCAACTTGTTCGGCGGAATCGATCAAAAAGCCCCTGCCTCTAGTCATGGAAAAGCTTCAGCGGGGAGAAAAGCTTGCCGTAAAATCCTATCAAATACATCCTAGCCGCAGTGCAGCTACCCTACTAGGCTTGGAATCCCGATCCTGGAATGTCCTAATTGACGGCCCTGCCGACTACAGTTACCTCGGCTCTTGTTGGCAACATAACTATCTACTAAGTAACTCTTCTATTAAACACCATCTTTTCCAAGTAAACCTAGAAAAGCACAGCTATCACGGTGTATGACTTACCATACCAGAATTAAACAATTGCAATTCGTGTTTAATACCTCGCATCAACCTCCAGTAACCAACAAAGTTAAATACAGCCAAAAATGATGTCAAATACATACATAGGTATGGATCTTAACGTTAGAAACATATCACATATTAAAAGCTAGAAGTCACCGCCGGCTTGGAGCGTTCGATAAGCTCCATGGGGTTAGCGAATACGACTGTATAGGGTAAGATTATAATTGGTGAAATAGCCTGCCAGAGACATCGTCACTCACAAGCGCCCTCCAACACACACGTACCCATTTTTTACCTCCTCACAGGTATGCTGACTTCTTGTTTTCAAGTAGATAGGCAAATCAGCTAAAGCGTCTTAAGTAGTATATAAAAGAGTAATATGACATTAAAATAAAACCTAGACGGGAATGACCGGGTAGTGAGTTCGGCCCGAAATATTTAGAGAGCCATTGCTCCATCGGGAATCTCGAAATTCAACATTCACTTCCGAAATAACATGATCTAATAAACCCTCATCGATATAACGTGTTGTGAGACTGGAGTTCGAGTAATCTCCTGGGTCGTCTAGGGGAAGGATGGCGAAGGGGACAGGAGGCCGATATTCCTAAGCAAGAAAACTTTGTATTGCCCGTAGCTGCTCATGCTAGGATTATAATGGGAAAAGTTCTTTAGTACGTGATATCGAGGCAATTATGCTATATCCCAGTGAATGCAATATTAGTCTGGAGGATCTATTAGATGTCCGGCTTCCAATTGAGAAGTACAAGATATCTACCCCTTTTGTGGTGCTCGGCCGAATTTAGTTATCCACCTCGCATCGTAGGGGGATAACTCAACGGCTCGTTGACCAAGAATATCCCTCTTCATCTTCTGTTGACTGGTATTTGCAGCTGCCAGATTTCCGCAGTTAGGCCTCTGTAGCTTGTTGCCGAATGTGTCAACTGCCCAGATTAATACACCGTTTGTCCAACCGAATCCTTCAACAACCTCATATTCGCCTCCTCCACCGGCAACGTTCGTCGAGTTATCAGCGTCTATTGAGAGTTAATTTCCATTAAACTTTTGTTCAAGGACAAAATCAAGATAGGTAGGTATCCAGTAAAAAATCAAATGACATACATTTCTCAAACATTATTCCCGTGTCTTCCGGATCAAATCCCTCTAGTTGAGGAGTCTCGTCCGTAGAACCACCTGTCGCACGCCATGTGCAGAACGTGCTGTCTAAGTAACGCTGGGCCAATTTAAGAGAAAGATCTTGGGTCTCGATGTAGTCTGGATCTTCCGTACCAAAAGTCGCTGGAGTCTGGAGAAGGGCTTTCATCAAAACGTACATCAACGGTGGCCAAACATTTGGTTGATCCCATTGCTGTCCGGTAAAATAATTCGTTGAAGAAATGGCACCGGCCTTCTCAGAAAGAAGATCAGACACACGTTGAAACGCGAATTTCATAGCCAAGGGGTTGTCCCTAAGCTGTCGAGGAGCTGCACCTAGCCAGAATGGATAAAATTGAGCGAGGTGGAAGAAAACCTGATACCCTTCAGGGGCATCCGCTTTCTGCGCCGCCGTGGTGTCCGAGTCCGCTGGTACGTAGAGATTTTGCGATGCTGAGGTTAGATTGTAATCGAAGTAACTCCTATACTTGTCGTTCCACATAAGCGCATACATGGCTTCTGAGCGATTCTTTGCTAACTGCTCGAATTCCATGGCTAACGTGTCGTTTCCAGTCTGGTTCAGGTAAGTTGCAATGACAATTTCGTTGCCATATAAAATGGAGTTCAAGTCTACAGCAATTATATTTCCTGTATTCAGGGAGCGCAGTGGAAAGTAAACATCGTTGGCAGCATCGGATGGAGTGGCGATAAAACGCGAGGTATAATCCCATCCTGATTCAGCGCCCGAAGCAAGATTTGCATATAGCTCGGCTTTCTCAGTGTCATTTAATGGGCGCGTCTCAGGATAAATTATACCGGAGTTTGCGTAGTAGGATTGATTATTGGCTGTGATATAGTCCTCGCGGTATGACTTGAATCTTCAGGTTAGCTATACGATCCTCTGGAGAGGTTGGAATGGGATGGCGAATAGTTATAATAATAATAATAATAATAATAAGAGTACCGAAATCTACGTACCTCAGGTCGTGGCTCGGTGTTCCGAACCCCATAACTATTCGTTTCAATACCGAAATATAAGACACCGTTATATTAAATATAGAGCACGCTGCTTGAAGATTACTTACTGCGCTAGATGAAAGGTACTGTCGCCCGACGTGATCGCCACTGTGCGGTTCTCAATCCAGAACCGATGCTCCTTGATCAGCAGAGGCAGGGCACGTTCGAGAAGGCTCGTATCGTTAGTATAGTCGATATAAGTCTTAACCATCTGAGCTAGGAGTGGCGGCTGAGAACGATTCAAATAGTCTGTTATGAGTTAATTTTCCTTACCAATACGCATGTCTCTTGCTGAGTAGGAACACGGAAGCGTAGGAAGTGGTGGGAATGTGAGAGGATTTCGCTACATACTGCCGAATAGTCAGTACTTGTTCACATGTGACGGTACGTCTCTAAACATAAGGCGGCTAGGAAGTGAGGTGTCACGCCGGATATCAATCTTCTCACTCATACCATATGCGGGCACCATTGGGTACAAATCCAAATTGCTCAACAAAGTCGAGGAAATTCTCGATAATGTTCCTGAGCCTCCTGTTAGCATATCGGATTCAGTCCGACTCTACAAGGCCGGGAGAATGGCTAACCTGGAGATCTGAGTGAAGCTGCCACCAGTTCTTAGCAAGCCCTCGATGATCCAATAAGAATCCCAATAGTAGGATTCTCTGAACCGGCCGCCGGCAACGACGAAAGTGCGATTGACGGGGATGAAGCTATCGACACATCCTGTGCAGTTAGCAGCACCCACGTCTAATACTTGGCGTTAGTACGTCCTAAGCTAAGCACGGTACTTCAGAGCCTTGCTCCAAGGAATTCCTTACATGTCCGGGTTAAGTCGGGCCATATGTCAATGACCTTTTGTACGAATTGCTTGACCACGGGATCGTCAATATTGTCTAGGAAGACTGGATTGGTCTCCAGCTGGTCCCGAGAAATCTGGGCTAGCTCCGACCCGGCTGAGCCAAAGTAAGTTGATAGGAAGTCGTTAAGCTCGGTATTGTTGCTAAGCGGCTTGCTAAGTTTGTCGAAGGCGGCCAGGACCTCGTCCAATGGTCTCTTTGTTGGTCTAATCGTCCGTTAGTTGATTGCAGCTACCTAGGCATTAGACATCCATAGTTACAAGTCTACGAAAGTCTTGGAGTCCGAGAAGGGACGAGCCAGTTCAATCTGCTTTAAAACATCGCCCTGGCAGTACAATGGCGAGTCGCAAGGTGTGAAGGTCGAACCGTTTTGGTAGAGACCATACACCACAGCAGGGGAGGCTAGAGCTAAAGCTGCCGTTGCTACGAATCGAAGGCCCGTCATGCTGCGCTGATTCGATAGGTAAAAAATTCAGTGCGGTGACGAACGAGGGTAATGAACCACAAGTCAGATATGAACGAGTTCACTCAGCATAATGATAACTCAGAAGACATGGGGAACGCATATATGGTAAATATATATGAAAAAAAAGCTACCTGTGAAGGAATCAACCCTCTTAGCACCCCCCCTAGTTAGGGCACAGCTGCTTGGGTAAACACTACGTATCTACCCAAATCTTGGAAGCTCTCGAAACTTTGGAAAGCTGATGCTGTTTGCGGGGTAGACGCTTGTACCCCTGGTTCTGGGGTGCTGGGCCACGGCCATGCTGCCATGTCATCCCCAGAGAGATGTCGCTGACGCATGCTGACCTAGGACCAAAGACGCTAGCTAAGGGGATGGATTGGTCAAAGAAAGAAAGGTGAAGTTGTTTGCGGAGATGCTACCTGCTAGTAAGTTTGCTTACCAGGCAGCCAAGAAAACTATACCTAGGTGAATTTTACAAAATAACACATGTTAGGCATATGTTAGGTAATAGTATCACCGAGGTGATATCATTACTTTGGAGTTAGCTGCGGAAAGTTGTTCTTCTTCGGCCCTTTAAATGTGACTAAGGTAGGTACATATACCTCCTCCGCATTCGCAACCCCGGCCACTCCCCGCAATCTCACGCATGGTTCTGTTTACTGGTACCAACCGCACCAGTTAGGCCAACATTGGAAGTTAGGTACCTCCTAACATACATGTAGGTATTAACCTAAAGCTCCATAAGTACATGTACGTTCAAAAATAAGAAAACCATTTTCAAGCTCGGTGTAGGGATTCTATCTTCTTATACTATCAGACTATTTACTGATTCAGCGGGACCGATTACGCCGAAATAATTATATACTGAGTTTAATTTATCTTAAGTGAGAATTAGTATATCTAGGCAAAGCGACCATATTTAGTTGCTAAGTGGACTTGAGATTTGAGCTAGACTTCTCATTTGATTTTTTTTTCTTTCTTGATCGAGAAGCCAGGAGGTCCAGTTGGGTGATCGAGAAGAGATTTGGCAATCGTTGAACGAATGTGGCCGTATTGGACGTATTGGACCGGTACGCATGTAACGTCTCCTTAGGATCATCGTGGCTTCATTTGTCTAAATAATAATTAGCTTTATTATGAGCGGGCCAAGTATTTTCAGAAATAATCTGTTAGTCATGGAACTGATTAGAGTTTCGCATTGTCACTGTATGCCCCGTTCATTGTTCGCCCTGTTTGGGATGGATCAATCTCCTCTTATTATCACAGCATATGGATACAGAGGACTAGCGCTTGGCTTCTTTCCTTGGAACTGCTCATATCCCTCATGAATCGACGTCCATCTTCTCCCCTTCGGCCGACTCTAGCTCCTGCACACTGACGTACTTTCCAATCTCGTCCTTGGTGATGATCTTCTCGTTGAGCACTGCCGTAGTACCGCGCTTGAATTTGTAGTTCTTCAACTTCTGGCTGCGCTCGTTCGGTTTAACGAAGCCGCGGTGTAAGGTCGTCTTGTCTGCCGTAATGACAGCCAGATCGACGTTAGAACCCGAACCCAGATCGTTGAAGATACCCGCCTGGATAGCCTGGGAACATAGTTCCATGGCATCCTCCTTGGTGCAGTTTGGCTTCCATTGCGATTCGAAGACGGACATAGCTGCGAGCGATCCCGATCCCATGGTCACATAGGGAAGCTTGTCCGTACTACCGTGAGCATGCACGGTAAACAGGTGAGTTCCGGTAGGATCAACACCAGCGACCACCAGGTATGCACCAATATGGCCGTGATACCGGAAGAGGTGCTGCTTGAGGAGGGTCATACAAGTAACGACGCGGGGCTTCCGACCGGTTGAGAGAGAGTGAAGTTCGAGTTGGGAAGAGATAAGCGCAGTGGTGAACTCAGTATCGGCAGCAGTACCGGCACCAGCGCACCAGATTTGGGGCGAAATATAGTGTAGCTTTTCGCAGTTTTTGTCGGCGACAATGGGGCCGCTTGTGGCTCGAGTATCGGCAGCGATCTATTGCTTTGCGTTAGTGTGATATTATTTACCGAAGGGAGCTGGCGACGGAATCTAGCCGTAACTCACCACGACACCGCCATCGAATATGCAACCGACAATAGTGGTACCTGTGCTGGTCGCCTTTGGCAAAGGAACACCTCGCGCATGCAGAGCCGCATTGCGGTTGTAGTTCGAAAAATCGAAGCCGGGCATGCTGGCTGGTCTGCTGTGATGATTTTTTGAGGTAAGGCTAGGCGTAAAGGTTTGAGGCGACCCAGCGTCAATGGGCAGGTGTTGACGTCGAAAGAAGGAGGTTTGTTGGCAATGTAGTCGTTGAGATGAACGTTGTCGATGAAGATGTATGTTTGGTGGATGACGACTAGGAGCTAGCTGCCTAGGTACGTTGGTCCTTACCTAACCTTCCTACAGTTAACTGCCTCGGTGGTCACTGGTCACTGTTCACTGCCCGTTCAACGCGTTGTGCCTGCCAACCTAAAAATGTATTGGATACATGCTGGATACACAGGCCGCTTAGCTGGAACGCATATTATTGGACAGTCGAAGTTAGTACCTTCCACGTACAATCTACTTGACAGAGGTAGGGATAAAATGACCTTAAGCTCCGATGCAGTGACAGGGGTACGCGAACTGTTTAGGTGCATACTGTGCCTACATAACTTACACATGGCGACCTGCAGCAGGTAAGTGCATCTCGCCTCAAAAAAAGTTGAGCTCAAGTTCCATTGCGCGCGCTATCATACAGCTGCCCTCATTTTCCATTCTTCTTTTTTTCCCCTCTAATTTCTTTCAGACTTCTGCTTCGTGTCTTCTAATGCAGACATGTCCCTTTGTCTGAAAGCTTACTCAACATTCGAAAGTCCGAAAAAGGCGAATACCTAATTGCGCAACCCGATCGATTGTATCATTTTGACTCCACTCGTGGGCTACCTGAAGCTTTTGATACAAACAAATCCATCAACCGATGTGAAGACCGCTATTCCATGAATAGTTATCCGTGAAACGAACATTTTCCCGCCATCAACATGGCTTTCAGCTTCGGAAATGTCGCGAACACCGGCGGTGGCCTTGGAGGTGTTTCCCAAGGTCCTGACCTAGGGCTCATCCAGACCGAAGCTCTCGGTTTTCTCTCACTAGCTGGTGATGCGAAGTTGCGTTTAACGTCGCAATGGTCTCCGCCCCCAGTTGAGAATGCATCCCTTCTCAGCATTGCATCGCGACAAGGTCTTGTCGCTGCTGCTGGCCCTGACGCTGTCGTGCTCGCTTCTACAGAAGCTATCCGAAAGGCATTCGATAGTCCCAAAGATGGCGACAGCGATATCCGAGCTTTCCAACCTCAGCTAAAGCTACCTTTACCTATACGAATATGCCAACTCGCTTTTACGGCCGACGAAACCTATTTGATACTATCAGCCGAGCAAGGAGGAGGATTGGCGGTATACGAAGTCCAAGCTCTCCAGCAAGGCGCCACCCAACCCGCCTTTGAGATACCCACGAATGGCGAGTCCCTCAGGGCTTTGGTCCCAAACCCTCGTCCAGAGAAGGGCGAGTTATGCGCCGTTGTAACGAACGAAGGCAAGCTTCTGATGGCGAACATGAAAGAACGCAATTTCATATCGGGTCCCAATGGCCAGGTTTTGAAAGATCAAGTTAGTTGCGTGGCTTGGAGCAACAAGGGAAAACAGTTGGTAGCCGGGCTCGGTGATGGTACTATACTTCAGATGACGCCAGAAGGTGCTATCAAAGCAGAAATTCCTCGGCCGCCGGATCTAACTGCTTCTTACTTTGGTGAGTCCTATTCATGTTGAACCACCGAGTTTCTAAACTGATAGTTGTCTAGTCTCATCCCTAGTTTGGCTCGAAAATGATGTGTTCCTTTCCTTTCACGTTTCTGCTTCAGAACAGCCTCCCCAGACTAGATGCCATGTCATCACAAGGCAGGGGCAGAACTTTCAACTCCAGAAAATCGGCGATCCTGTGGATCCCTTTGGTAGCGACAAGACTCCTCATCACACGATTATGCGACTAAAGGACTTCCCACCGAATCTCCAAGACCTCCTTATTTGCTCTTCAACAGCTAGCCCTGATATTGGTCTTCTTACGCGGTCCAAAACACCATTGGCTCCGAATGGCCCGACGAATGTCTTCACGACTACTGAATTAGCTGACGATTCTAAACGCGCCACTCTACCAATGGGTGATGACGGGATGGAAAGCCCGGTACCAATCGGTACGGCTCTTGATCTGTCCAGCCGAGAGAAAGTCTACAAACCTATACCTACCGACGAGTTGGACCAGTCTCCCGGGCCTTTGCCAGGCTACTGGGTTCTTAATGCCGACGGCGTGCTCTCCGTATGGTGGGTCGTATATTCCGAGTCGATTAGAGGAGGTACGACGTATCCCGGTCTCGCAGCCGTAGAGGACAACGTTCCGAGCTCTATAGAGACAACAACTCCTAAAGCGACCCAACCGAACCCGTTCGGGAAGCCAAATACCACGCCTTTCGGAGCTCCGCCGGCGGCCAAGGGGGCAGCATTTGGTAGCCCTTCAGCATTGGGCTCGACGAGTTCACCCTGGGCAGCCCAGTCTTCCTCCTCTGGGGGAGCTACATTTGGCTCCAGCAGTTTTGGTACCGGAGCTGCTTCTGCGGCGCCGAAATTTGGTCAACCATCCTTTGGCGCCACTGCTTCACCGGCATTTGGACAGTCTACCGGACTTGGTGCTCGGTCTTCGCCTTGGGCCTCTGGGTCTGCGTCCTCAGGTACACCCGCGTTCGGTCAATCAGCCTTTGGCAGCAACTCCAACAACACAGTCGGATCTGTGAGTCCATTTGGGGGAGCAAATCTCACCTCCACGACCTCGAGTGGCGGGTTCGCCAATTTTGCAACCAAAGGTGGCTTTGCTTCCCTTGGATCGAACAGCAATGCTGGCGGATCTAATATATTCGCCTCTACAAAGTCCGAGGCGCCTGAAGTATCTATGGATACGGACAATACATCTATATTCCGTGCTCCAAGCACTAAGCCAAACACAAGTACCGGAAGTGTCTTTGGATCGCAACCGTTCAAATTGACTTCCAGTTTCCAACGTGATCCGAATGACAAGGACGACGATGTCGATGGAAACGCCCCGAATACAGAGAAATCCATGTTTTCGGGCTTCACCTCTACACTAGATGAATCGACCAAGCCCGCAACTTCGAACCCGTTCGCTACCGGGACCCAGAGTGCCTTTGGGCAGCTAGCGGCCCCATCCACGAATGTGGAATCAACTACGCCGACATCGACGCCCGCACCATCCAAATTCCTGTCTCCGACCTCGTCAGCCCCGCAGGGTAAAGGACTCTTTGATTTCCACCCGAAAACTTCTAGTGGTCTCAGCAGTGTTTTTGGATCTGCCACTTCTCAGACACCAACAGCTGAAAGTCCTCGAGTGAAGGAAGAGCCAGAAACTCCGAGGCCTTTGAAAAGCATTCCGGACGCACCCCTGCCTCCGGAGTCTACTAGTAAAGCTTCTTATCCATTAGGCAACTCGTCCTCCTCCTCTACCGCTACTGCAGACGCTTCGGATAGTAAGGGGTCGCCATCTAAAGCTGAGGACGCCCCCCTACCACCTGATTTTTCCGACTCAACCACCCCTAAGAAGGCTAATCATGAGACTCAGCGCGAGGAATCGTCCGTTGTTGTTGATGAAGCGCCGCTGCCACCCGATCCGATCACGAATAAGAAAGCATACAATGCTCCTTTACCTCCATTGCCTGGAACTGTTCCTAAGCCCAAACCGGTTGACGATTCCCCCCTCCCGCCTGACCCCATAAAGCAGCCCAAAGCTTATGAAACTAAGTTACCCGCTCTTCCCATTGCCAAGCCCGCATCCGAAGTCGCTGGGCCTGGCTTCAAATTCCCAACGAACCCCCCGCCTGTTCCTTCAGATAGTGACGACGATGACTTATCTGAAGAAGAGGAAGAAGGAACTGAGGCTGCTAGCGAAGGCAGCGGTGTCGATGTCGCTAAGGATCTTAGTCCTTCTAGCACTGGTGTAAATAAGACACCTGGTTTCACCCCCCAGAGCTCGTTTGATGGTTTGGCAGGAAGCTATTCTACGATATCCCGTCCGGACCAAGAAAGGCGAAGCTTCTTTGGTGAATTAAGCCGGAACGCCCCGATCTTTCCCCAGCCGAACCCTCTAAGTCCTCGTTCACCGAGCCCCGTGCGGGGCTCGGTGCCGCCGAGAATGCTTGGTAAGGATCAGCCACGATCATTTAGTGCACCTGGTATGGCATCTCAAATCCTGGGTGCGTCTAGAAGACAGCAGTCCCGATTGGGTTCGTCAATCGTCAGTAAGGATGCCTATGTCGAAGATGCGATTATCGAGCAGCAGCGGAAAGCGAAGGCGAGAAAGGAAGCCGAAGAGAACCAGTTACTTCTGGATGAAGAGGATGACACGGTTCAAAATCTACTAAGAACAGAAGTGAAGCCAACATTGGAGCTTGACGAGTTCATTGCCCATTCGGGTGTAGCTCCACCAGCTGGTGATAGTGTTCCAGCACAAGTTGAGGCTGTATACCGTGATATCAATTCGATGATTGATACTCTCGGCCTCAACGCACGATCTCTTGCAGGCTTCATCAAAGGCCACAAGGAGCTCCGGACTGAGAAATATACGAGACAGGACCTAGCTTCCTCGGAGGATTGGACTCTTATCGGACTTGAGAGCCTAGCCCAGATTATTGAC
Organism: Hypoxylon sp. PDH2405; assembly: GCA_023628415.1. Lineage (NCBI taxonomy): Eukaryota > Fungi > Ascomycota > Sordariomycetes > Xylariales > Hypoxylaceae > Hypoxylon > Hypoxylon sp. PDH2405. Next base: position 153,196 of record JAMAKT010000073.1, on the reverse strand, counting down.
CAGGATCTGAGTAATGCTCTTGACGAAGCAAGGGTCAATGATATAGCAGGAAAACTCGCGGAATGCGAAGATATCCAGCGTGAGCTGGCCCGTGATCGCAACAAGCAGGCCGATCTAAAGAAGATTATTGCCTCGCGCCTAGATCCAGAACAGACCGTCGCGAACCGGGCTTTGCCTCTTAGCGCGGAACAGGCAGCACAGCAAAGCGATCTGCGACGAGAGTATGCCAAATTCACGAAGCTGCTAGCAGAGGCCGAGGAAAACCTAACGCTGCTCAAGGCCAAAATCGTCTCCGCCAACAGTGCCAGCGGGAAAGGCGGCCCTACGCCGACCATCGAGGCGGTTGTGCGCACCATCACCAAATTAACCAGCATGGTCGAGAAGCGCAGCGGCGATATCGACGTCCTCGAAAACCAAATTCGGAAACTGCGACTCGGCTCGCACGGTCCCGGTAGCCGTGAGGGTTCCCCATTTGCTACGCCGACTCCCAAGAGATTGACGGCGTCGGTCTTCTCGCCAGAACGCTCGGTGAGGGAGAGCACGCCGCAGCGTAGCAGCGTGCTGCGCCACTCAATATCCGGGTCTATTGGCGGGAGTATATTCAACACCCCACCGCGCAAGAAGCTAAGCGGCTTCGGAGACATGGAGAAAAAGGCCGTGAAGGAAAAGCGTGAGCGTAGGACAGTTGTTCTAGGGAAGCTCAAGAGCAGCCTCGAGAAGAAAGGTGTGGGCGTCTGGGCTGTTGACGATATCGAGTAGAGCCCATGTTCGTTAGTGGGTACTATGCCCTAACGGCCTCTACGCCTACCACCAAGGACGATGAGGATGGTTAGGATGGACCAAGGTCGTCTTTTATGTTCGACTAGGATGTAGATAGTATCACGCGAAAACGTTTCGCCAAAAGGGATAGGCATGCGCATTACTATGGTGCAACGAGGAGTAATTCAAATTTTGACACCAGACGTTTACCTCTCGTCGTAAGATAAATTAACTAATGCTAGAATGACCTGAATTCTTCGCATTCATACGGTCAAGAAGCGTGCCTCACTATCCTAATTGTCTAGAAAGTGTGGAAAGCCAAAAAGCACCACGCCCATCATGTCATCTCATCCATCGTTCGATATTTGCGAATGCCACTCTCGGCCGGGTATAATACAAAGACGCATACCGAGGTAGCTACGTGCTCCTGACCAGAAGCTACTCGTACCAGGCCAAAACTGACGTAAAAAAATTACTTGCTAAAACCACAGCTCGCTTACACGAAGCCGACGACGCCTCCGCTCACAGCCTCCAGCCTTGCCACGAGCTTCTTGACATTAGTCCACTCTTCACTCCTAACCGCCTCCTTGCCGCCTAGATCGGGGCCGACCTCAAACACACTGACCACAGCATCGATGCCGCCTGTGGCTAGTTTCTTACCCTCGGCGGGCTCCCACGCAACCTTGTTCAAGCTCTTACTGAGCAGTTGGCGGCCGTCTTTACGGGGTGTGGGGCTGATCTTGGCGACCGGGATCTCGGTTTCGATGGTGATATCCCAGAGTTCGAGGGAGCCAGCTCCGTCCACAAGCGCGAAGACGCCGGGGCGCACCGGTGACCACGCGGCGTCGTAGACAACGTCCTCACGCACAAATTCGAGGAGAGGGGGCACTGTCGTGCCCGCACTCTCCACGATGGTGCTAGTCGCAGCTGGGGCACGGACCTTCCACAGCTTGACGGACCAGTCGAGAGACGAGGAGAGCACCAAATCGCCGAGATCTACTGGGCCACGAGCTGGATGGAAGTCGACACTCATGACAGGAGCGGCGTGGCCCTTGTATGAAACACGGGAGTCTACACCTGCCTTGGCACCGGCACGATCGTACCGGTGGCACGGGTAGATGGGACCCTCTTCTGAGCCGACTAAGAAGTATGTCGGATCCGCTTGAGGAAAAGCCATGGTAGTCGGTGCGAGGTCCTCGAACTTGTTGGGAGGCGGAGTGGTCAGAGTGAGGGATTCTTGCGGTTGAGAGAGCATATCGACGCTCCACACGCAGAAAGCGCCGTCCGTTGAAACAGATATAATATTGTTCGCATTCTGAGTGCCCACGATATCGACGGAGTAGACGGGGTGAGTGTGGCCTGAGCCCGTCAATGGTGTCTTTTGCACGGGAGCAGATTTGGCCCGGGTATCCCAGAGGAGGACCTGGCCGGAATAAGTACCGCCTATGATTAGGTTAGGGTGGAAGGGGGAGAATTTGGCAGTGAGTATATCGGATTGGGCATGGAAAAGGAATTCAGGTCGATCGTGGAGATGCTGATTCCACACTTGTACAACGCCGTCAGGGTCGTGAGGAGCGGACGGATTTTTGGTGTAAGAAGCGAGTAAAAGCTCGGGGAATTTTGGCGAAAAGTCGATGCTGCTAATCATACGCTTCTTGGACCACCGGTCATCGTAGAACTGTACAACTTCCTTGACCCGCCGACGGCCCTTCCCGCCTGTATTGCCAGCCTGTTCATCCTCATCCTCAATATCGTGGGCCTGGAGGGAATAATCCGTCAGGATATCGTACTCGTTGCTAACATCGAGTGCTCGCTCGATGACTTTTGTAGAACGCTCGACAAAATCCACAAAGTCATCGGATGCCACAACAGCTGCCAGCTCCTCACTGCTTAATGCTCTAGCTGGGAAGTTGGACGTAATGACGGAACCCGGTTGTAACGGTCCGTCAGTGACCAGCTCCCGAGCAGCTTTCAATTCCTCTTCAATCTCCAGTCGCAATTTCTGGCGTATTTCTTCTTCTCTATCACGTTTCCACCTGCTCAGCCGCTTGCTGGGAGTGGATGTTGTGGCCGGAAGTTCTTCGTCATCGGGGTCCGAGAAAGCTCGGGGTCGGGTGGCAGGCGGTGTCCAATCATCCGTGGTCTGCACGCCCTTGCTGTAGGAGAATACCTCCTTGACTGGCGATGGTGGACATTCGTAGATTGTTTGGAGAGGTACTGTGGTCAAGATCTGAGGTTGGGAAGAGGCAGTTTGGCCGTTTGCCTGTGAAGCATATTCTGAGTGTTCACCGCTCAGATCGTCGGCACTTAGAACACTGTTGGGTCGACTTCCTCGTGAGCGGAGACCAGGCGAAGCGGCGCCCGTTGTAGAAGACGCAGGTCTGCTTTCGCCCACCAGACTATTAATCAGGGACTCGATGACTTTTCTGTTGTCGCGACCCGGTGTGGGGGAGATGAGCTGCGATGCAAGTTAGTAAGGAGGAAGAGGCATATCCGAGGATGAACAGACATCGCTAGGTCCGCCTACGCTGGTTCTAGCAACAGAGGCCGCTTGATTAGCTCTGAGTTCTCGTTGTCGCTTAAGCTCGGCAAGCTTTGCCTTCTTCGCTAGAATCTCATCTCGTCGTTGTTGCATCTTGTCCTCCACCAAGACCCATGCCGGGTCCTTTCTCTACCTCAATGGGAGTAAAGGGGTCCAAGGCGAAGAAACTATGGAAAGGTTCGTCTATTATAATAAATAGGTGAGTTAGTTAGTTAGATGTAACGTCCCGCAGTCTGCATACCTAGTAGGAATAAGTTGTTGCTTAAGTACCTAGGTAGTGGAAGTTAAAAAAAGAAGTATTTTAAAAAAGGTAAGCGACGATGAAGTCCGTTCAGTTGCTGTTTGGAAATACATGTAATCTTGGAACTTTACTTCTATCCATTACACTTGAACGATGCGCGTTTCTTTGTTCGGGGGGCATCGCGACACTGGTGGCATCCTTGTACCCACCTAATTTATTTGTAGGTGCTGTACTCGGTACCTACCTTGCCAGTACGGTGCCGCGAAATACCTAAACCGATCCCTAAAACTTTATCTGTTAAATGATTATGATTGGTCTTTACTTAATAAGTTGCATCTATTAGGCTCCACCTACCTAGTTTCGGGCAGGTACCACCCCATGTATCGATATCGTTAGGTCGTGCCAACAGTAGGTACCGTAGCAGCTGTGGCTCTGTCTCTCTACTGGTTTGGAAAGAAGAAAAAAAAAAAAATAGTCTTGCGAAATTTCCCGACGCCGTCCATACCCCCGTAGGTAACACGCTCTCACCATTCCACCTCCCATCTCGAACCTCAACCTTCGACAATCCCTCCCCCCGGTACAGGGCCAATTGGCATCCGAACGCCTACCCGTGTATCGCTAATTGATCGCTCGCTCCCTCTCACAAGCGTCCGCGCTCTAAACCGGCTCAATGTCTACCAAGTCAGGAGTCAACGTACGATTTCTCGTGCCGTATGCCCGAGCTTCACCACGGCATAGCTAACAACAATATTTACAGGTACTCCGATACTCGGCCCTTGCCTTGGGCATTTTCTACGGCTTCACGCACCAGAGATCGATCAACGCAGCGCAAAGGGCTGCCGCAGCACAGAAGGAATATGAGCACAAGCAACACTTAATAGAGCAAGCCAAGGCCGAGTATGCAAAGTCCAAGAGTCCGGCACGTACGACAACTGAGAAGAGCGGCTGTATGTGTTCCCATTCTGTGATAGAAGGCAGTCAACTGAATACTGACGGCCGCATTAGTGAACCAAGACCCGATGGATCCCAAGTTCGACCTAGAAGCCTACTTCAATGCCCTCGTCGCACAAATGCCATAGGGTTGTGATAATACTGCCGGATCGACTGCGTTGCGGGATACGATGGAGTCTGGGGACAGAGAGGCTGGGAGTGAACTCGGGGTTGAAAGTTGGATCGAAGTCGTGCCTGCGATGACGGCTTCGCGGGTCCCATGTATAATTGCGATACGGTCCGCAAAAACCGCCTCATAGATTTCCTTGGGTTTCACGCTGTACATGTGTACAATACCAAGATTTACGCTCACCTAGACCATTGAGATGACCTGTTCATGCATGGCGTTCATGGTACGGCTCTTTACGACCAGGTTCGACTTCCTTGAGTGATTTTTTTGCGTACCTTTACTCGTTAATATTCACATCCCGCCATACCTGCATATCTTCCCCATGTGCCAATGATGGTCCCGACTGAGATTCTGAGAGAAGAGACCCTCACAACGTCATTGCAGGATATTAAATTAACTATGAATATATAACCATAAATAATGGGTTAAAAGCACCAAGGCAGCAAGGTAAAAGGATCACCTTGTAAATACGAAACCCACATTTTTACGTTGCTTTAAGGCATCAAACAAAAGCTTCTCCAAATATATATGTTCTATAAGTGAATTAGAGGAGTCTGCGTGCATGCACATACATGTATCCCGTTCTTTCCTCATTTTGATTGGTTAGCCTTGCCGGCTGTCACCCCTACGATACATACGTAACGGCGTAAACTTAATGGCTTACGGTACCTTATTTAGTGTACCCCCTTGTAAAACGTCAAGTGGAGCTCTTTTTGCAGATGCGACGCGCGGATTGAAAGCTCCAGCTGTCCTCAATCACCACTTTCGCCAAAAAGCCCGTTCTAACCATTGTGGCCGAGTTCGACGAAATTCAACTTCTAGACCAACACACTTTACCCTTTCTCAAATGTTGACACCGTCTGCCGCCTAGTTGCATTGTCTCAAGGCAACCACTTCCAAAATGGCTGCTGTCGCAAGAGACGCCGGGCCTAGCTCTTCGCCTGTCGAGTTGCTTGTCAACGTTGGCAAGAACCAGAGCACCAAGACCTTGTTACGGGTTATCATTCTATGCTTTATTGCCGCTGCCGCCGTTGCAAGTCGACTTTTCTCCGTCATACGTGCGTTACTTACTCTTCTTTCCTTAGTATGCCGAGGATATCTACTAATGATTAATCGTAGGCTTCGAAAGTATCATTCACGAGTGTTAGTGGACTTCCCTTCCTAATATCTCCTACCACACAATCCCTTCTAACCTTGACATTGCTCGCAGTCGACCCGTGGTTCAACTTCCGAGCAACAAAGTACCTCGTTGCTCATGGATTCTATGACTTCTGGGACTGGTTTGACGATCGAACATGGCATCCCCTCGGTCGAGTTACCGGAGGCACCCTGTATCCCGGTTTGATGGTCACGAGCGGTGTTATCTATCATCTCCTACGAGCTTTGACTGTTCCCGTCGACATTCGAAATATCTGTGTCCTTCTGGCGCCGGCCTTCTCTGGCCTGACCGCCTTCGCCGCCTACCTCCTTACCAATGAGATGACCACCTCCCCGTCTGCCGGCCTTCTCGCTGCAGCTTTCATGGGTATTGCCCCAGGTTATATCTCGAGATCCGTGGCTGGTTCCTACGATAATGAAGCTATTGCAATCTTCCTCCTGGTGTTTACCTTCTATCTCTGGATCAAAGCCCTGAAGCTGGGTTCCGTGCTATGGGGTGCTCTCTGCGCCCTGTTCTACGGCTACATGGTAGCTTCGTGGGGTGGATATGCCTTCATTACGTGTTTAGTTCCCTTGCATGCCTTTGTACTCATCTGCATGGGCAGATTCAGCATGCGCCTCTACACTTCATACACTACCTGGTATGCCCTCGGCACCTTGGCTAGCATGCAGATCCCATTCGTCGGTTTCCTGCCGGTCCGCACTAGCGAGCATATGCCTGCCCTTGGTATCTTCGGGTTCCTTCAGCTCGTGGCATTCCTGGAGTATGTCCGTTCGGCTATCCCAAGCCGTCAGTTCCAGACCTTCCTCTATGTTGGTTTGGGTGGCATCTTTGGCATTTCACTACTTGCCCTAGTTGGTCTTACCACCTTTGGATACATCGCTCCTTGGTCTGGTCGGTTCTACTCTCTCTGGGACACTGGCTATGCCAAGATCCATATTCCGATTATTGCATCCGTGTCCGAACACCAGCCTACTGCTTGGCCGGCTTTCTTTTTCGACCTCAACATGTTGATATGGCTCTTCCCCGCCGGTGTCTACCTCTGCTTCCAAAAATTGGAAGACGAACATGTGTTCATCATTGTGTACGCCTTGTTTGGCAGCTATTTCGCCGGTGTCATGGTGCGATTAATGCTTACTCTGACGCCGGTGGTTTGTGTAGCCGCTGCCATCGCTGTCTCACAACTTCTTGACGCATACCTTGTCGTTAAATCGCCGGAGCCGGCCGACAACGAGGAGGAGAACCCCGATTCAACCGGAAAGAAGGCGTCCAGACATGGTGTTCTACGGACCGCGTCTCAACCGGTAGTAGGCATTTACAACTTCTTGTCAAAAGGTTTCGTGGCTGGATGTATGACGTTGTACCTACTCATCTTCGTACAGCACTGCACCTGGGTCACCTCAAACGCTTATTCATCCCCCTCTGTGGTCTTGGCGAGCAGGATGCCAGATGGTAGCCAACACATCATTGACGACTACCGTGAGGCCTACCAGTGGCTTCGACAGAATACCAAGGAGGATGCCAAGATTATGTCCTGGTGGGACTACGGCTACCAAATTGGTGGAATGGCTGATCGACCCACTCTGGTCGATAACAATACCTGGAACAACACCCACATTGCCACCGTTGGTAAGGCCATGAGTTCTCGGGAAGAAGTCAGTTACCCAATTATGCGTCAGCACGAAGTTGACTACGTTCTTGTCGTCTTTGGTGGTCTTCTTGGCTACTCGGGTGATGATATCAACAAATTCCTCTGGATGGTGAGGATTGCCGAAGGTATCTGGCCTGACGAGGTCAAGGAACGTGATTTCTTTACTGCTAGGGGCGAATATAGGGTTGATGGCGAGGCCTCTGACACCATGAAGAATAGTTTGATGTAAGTCTTTATTCCTATGACAACCTAGTGAGGCCGACTCTAACGCTTCCTTTTCTTTCAATCTAGGTACAAAATGTCATACTACAACTATGCGTCTCTTTTCCCACCCGGACAGGCTCAAGACCGTGTCCGAGGTGCCCGGCTTCCCGATCAAGGTCCAGTCCTTAACACGCTGGAAGAGGCGTACACCAGCGAGAACTGGATCATCAGGATCTACAAGGTGAAGGACCTCGACAACGTGGGCCGAGACCACGCGGCAGCTGCCTCGTTCGAAAGAGGGCACAAAAAGAAGAAGGCGACTAAGAAGCGTGGACCCAGGGTGTTGAGAGTGGATTAATGAAACCAAGAAGCTTAGACGTAGAGGATTGCGCTGAAATGAAAGCAAGGAGCTATGTGACGTATAAGATGCCTGCCATCACTTTACATACACTTGCTGGTTAAGCCGGGGAACGTAGGTCAATGATTGGCCATATACAGGTATTCGAAATTCAAGGCACAGAAAAAAAAAAAGAGTATACTCCCTAAGCACATATGCGCGTAGACGGATTCAGATATCCAGATAGGGTAATGAATGACTTTGTAAAACATGTTGTAAACGCCGCCCGAGTGAAGACTATGGCGAGGATGGAAAGTTACAAATCCAAACGTAAGATATTGGTATAGATTGATCGTATGGTCCCTTAAGAAGATTTTGCTACGGAAGTCATAGGTGTCAAGTGATGCTATAAAAAGGATCGACCCAGAATCCCCTCATCTCCCATTTTGTCGAGTCTTCAAATTATTACCTAAAATAAACAAACGATAAAAGGTACAAAAGATTTGAATGCTGCCCACTACTGGAATCGAACCAGTGATCTCATCATTACTAGTGATGCGCTTTACCACTGAGCCAAGCGGGCTTATGCCGGTTTTGAAAATCTGGCGCATATCGTGATATATATGCATATATTCTTGTGGATCCTTTCTCCACACTGTTTAGTCATGCCATTATTGACTTTAAGAGATTCATGTGGAGGGATGAAGCGGTGCTATCGCACGAAACCTCGTAGCTTTTGAATTAGATAGACTTCCTCCTATAATATGCTTTCATCTTCATTACTTGTTAGCGATTACCTCCTCCGAATGCATGACTAATTCTACTGTATTAAAACGAAAATTATAAGCACTATGTAGTCTACCCTACAGCTTCGTAAACCCGCTCAGCTAAAGAATACGAACCAACACCTAACCGCAGAATGAATGAATAAAGTCCGTACAGTATAAATACCTAAGCTAATGATACAAGAGATTCTGCTCCACATTACCAATGATGACTACCTACTGACAATAATACCTTAAACCGCTGGAGTCCAGCAGCTTAAACGTATGGAGTCGGTAGTTGACGGTAAAAATGAGGCAGGAATCGAGGTGCCGACGATTTGCGTTCAAAACAGACACCCATATCGACCACAAGAGAATATTTCAACACATGTATGGTCGTTGATGCGGCGGTTAGTGTTGTGTGCCAAACATTGCAACAACGGTTGTGCATACAACCAGTGTGGTAAGTAACAGTCATAACAACGATCAAGTACAATCTACAGGCATGAAGGACGACGGATCCGTCGGCGTCTGCCAGGGACAGTTGAGTTAGTGTAGTCGATCGAACCCTGCCGCAGAGTCTCCATCGAATGGCCCGTGTGGACAATCATGGAGGACTCAGCATTCGGAGGCAATGGATTCGAGGAACTACTCGATTCTCTCATACGAGAGCTGTATACATTCTTCCCGGGTGTTTTCCTTGAAGACTCCGATTGGTCTCCTCGAGGGCCCCGAGAGGCATCGTCCATCGAAGCGGTTGGGCCGCGAGTACGTGCAGTGGCCTTGTGATCAAGATCATCTTCGCTAGAGAACTCTACATCTCGAGTTAGCTGCATGCATTAGGTCTCAGGATATGTTATCCTCTTATTCAGATACTTACCAAAGGTCTTGATCGATCTCACCTCCTGGTCAACTGCCTCGCTCGAGTCAGAACTCTCAACTAGTTCAAACATAGTAGCGGTAGGAGTGTTAGGGTCAAGTCCTTCCTTAGAATCGTATGTATTTATCGAGAACTCTGTGCGCGTCACAAAGCTCGGAATAGGGAATTTGAAGGGGCTGGAAGTAGCAAAGGGAGTAGTCATGTTGTCGAAGAGCTTACCAGCTGATGCCAGATTCTGCTCAGACAACTCCTCAGCTTCGCGCTCCGTCTGATACATTTCCTCCTCACTAATTTTGCAAGACTCTCCCATAAAGTAGGGGCCAAAATCTCGACCGGTATACGGTATATCTGTGGGCGTAGGCGGTATGTCCCACGTGAAAGTATAGTTAGGATCATCCGGTGTATCCGGTTCAGTGTCGCTCTCGCGGTCCATGTACAAGTCTCGAATTCCATCATGATGTTTCCTGATGTGATCCCGGTGTCGTCGAACGCACCTACGATTAGAATATCCTCGCCGGCCATGTTCTGAATCTCGAACAGATTGTTCGGATCCACCTATCGAGTGTGTAGGCGTTTCCTGCTGTTCGTAAATGCGGGCTTTTAGCTTGTTCTCGTGAACAGGCTTATGCGCATCAATCCAGCTGCGATCCCTACGGTTTGGTTCCTCGAACCTGGCGCTGTTGCGAAAGACATTGGAATCAGAGGCGTAGGGCGTCCCACAGGCCGCACTGAAAGGGTTGGAATAGCTGTGATCTTCGCCTAAGCCCTTGTATTTCTCACCACGAACTTCGTAGCTCAGGTCATCACTTTCTTCTGAGTAATCTGATACACTCTGCACTGAAGCTTTAGGTCTGACCTCAACGGGGAATTCCGAAGAGGTTGGAACTTTGAAAGATGTCTTATTATAAGGACTGTGAAAGGAACCATTTCGTTTGAGCACCCTTGCGGTACTTTTCGGCTTCTCTCTGTTCAGATTGGTTGTCGAGCTAGAGCTTGTAGCATGGACGTCGCTATTCAGAACTGATCCCTTATTCTCTCTAGAATGAACTCTCCGAGAACGTCTAGACACTTTGGATTTTGACAGGACTACATAGTCATCGACCTTGTGGGAGGCCTCTCCAACAAGCGAGACAGGATATTCGTCTCCATCACGTCCTACTCCTATACTTGTGATAGGTGTTGAGATTCTGGACTCCGAGTTTCTGGTGGAGGACAAGGACGGGGTTGGTCTAGCATAATATTCCGAGCTAGTCGAAGTGGATAGGATGCTCGATAATAGGCTAAGACGTCTCGGCTTTTTCAACTTCAACCATCTACAAGTACGACAAGTATTTGGTTTCTTCTTGTTGCTTGAGGGTGTAGGAGATACGTCGGTGCCAGCAGTAGACGCAGCGTCTCCATTTGCGGCCTGGAAATCAATCGTTAGCCTTAAAACCATTTCTAACGAATCATTTAGTAAAGTACCTGGGAAACGACAGCTTTATCTATTTCGTGGCTTTTGATCGGAGCAGCATCACGCAGGCATCTGGAGCAATACTGTCGCTCCGGGATTTGGCCTCTTTCCAAAGGATGTGCCTTCTGGTACTCCTTAGATCGCACGCGCCCACAGCCTGCACAGAAGTGAATATGTTGAATATGCTTGCCAATGTCTTCTTGATCCTTAGTCTCCTTCTCCTTCTTGTCCTCTAGCTTATCCATGTTATTGTCTGTTTCTTGTATGCTGGCTTTCGAAGCTGCATTGTAATGCTCTTCGAACTTCTTAGCTTCATTAGGACTAAATCTAAGGGGACTGTTCGAGGCTTCTGTACCTCCTTCGTGTCGCGGTTGGCACAGCGGTGATGGTAGATACGTGAACGGAGACGTAGGCAGAGGCACCGAATTCAATACGGGTCCGTGAATAGGGTAAGTAGGAGATCGAATTTCAGGTGGCTGAGTCGTAGATTGGTTGCCTTGAAAGTAGAAAGGTATCGGGGCTGGTTGAGGACCCGGAAAGACTGGGGAATGTGTATAATAGTGGCCCGGCGCTGTCGAAGTTTGCAACGGTATCCAGTTTGAAGGAGCACCAGGATTAGGGGTTTGGACAGCAAATCCTTGGCTTCTAGCGGTTGGAACAGCTGTGACATTAGATCTTGCAGGTAAGCTGTTGTTAGTATTCCACATTGAAGACGGAGAATGTGATGGAGGAGGCGACCCTGGCGTCGGTGGATAGATATTGCTTGATACCAATGTTGCATCTGTTGCTTTAGATCTTCCAGCTTGGTATGAACCAGCGGGCTTACTATCGTCGCAATAACAGGACCGAACGGGAGTAGAAACAGAGCTAGACCGAAGACTGCTTTTGCGGCTATCCTTGCTAATAGTTGTGGAAATAGAAGGAGAACTGGACCGGAGACTGCTTTTCCCGATAGTCATAGGAGAAGCTTTACGCTTGTAAGAGGAGCTGTGTTGGCAAGGCCGTCCGTGTGGTATGAATATGTGACTCGAGCTCGAAGGTGTAGTAAGGACCGAGCTGTGTGATTGAGAGCTCAAACTCATGCGACGACGCCCAATACTGCTCCCAGTGCCCTTGTAAGAAGAAAGACCTAATACCTGGCCGAAAGAATCGAAGCCCCAATCTCTCAACAGGCTTTCTTTTTTGCGACCAGATGCTAGCTTTTCGTCTTTAGTCTTAGTGATGTAGACACCACTCCCAGGAAGGTAGAGCTCGCTATCATTGTCGTCATCGCTATGTTCCTGCTGAGATATAGACCATTCTGATCGAGAATCTGTGCTCCTATAGCTTTGTTAGCGGGTCCTAGATAACGACAAAAAGGCCAAGAACATCCTCAGGTAACGGCTTAGGTATAACAGAGGCTGATATCCGGCTCGAAGAACGGAATGGTAGATGAAGATATCTAGAAAGGACTTACTTGGAACGGCATCGACACTTTGATCGACACTTTGGTAGGTTCATTCTAAAAAGGATAGTATTGTAAGCTTGTCCTAGGTAATGTCACAAACGGCAAGCGTCAGAATGCGGAAGACGCAATTGAGAAGGGTAGGGAAGAGGATGAAACAGCTCTGTTGGACAGGATTGGGTGAGTCCGTGATCATTATACAAAACGACAGCCCATGCAGGGAGAGCTGCTGGGTCAAGGAGTGAAGGAAAGGGTGAGTGTTGGTAGATGAGAAGGTCACAAAGGGAACTGTGGTTGGGGCGATGATGATTCTGAAGAGAGATATAGAAAGAGAGGAAGAGGGAGAGGGAGATGGGGGGGGGGGGGGGGAGAGAGAGAGAAAGAGAAAGAGAACAGTTATGTAAGCGGAAGTAGGAAGTTGAAGGTCTAAATTTTACCTCATTACAAACATTGAAATTGAGGTCGCCCTGATACGGGAAGTAACGTCTTCCCCAACCATGGAAACAACGATGGCCGACGCATTAGTACCTACGGATTTGAAATTATTAAAGCATGCCGGCGTATTAATAATCAGGTAAGTACAACACCATCCAATACCAGGTAGGTATGTACACTCTGAGGCCCATATCACGCAAGTGCATGTCTAAAAATTAAAAATTTGAAAATTTGAAAACTTAACCAACTGATAGGATAATCTAGTAGGTCAGTTTGTGGAGTAATAATAGCATGAATGAACCACCGAATAGCTTCTACTTACATGGTGAACAAGAGCTATCCAAGGATAACGCAGGGCTCTACATCATTCGACTAGCTTGTCAACAAATATCTTCTTCTTGCTATATTATTCTCTGTCATCTTCCTATATGGACGCACCTATATCATATATGTAAATGTAGGTCGCGGCGTGTAATATGAGAAGGGGTTATCATACTGAAGACTTCCCAGAGCACACCCAAGTGTACCAGGTACATGAGACATAAAACATAGACCTATGTCCCTTCCTCATCATGATGCAGACACAGCCAACTATATAAGTTTTCCTCCAATGCTAAATTATGAATGTGAAAAGCCTTCAAGTCCTTCTTCCTCTTCATCCTTCTCTCGTGCCTTCAATGCTTATAGAGGTGCTCAACCCTGGCACCCTATACATTGGAAGAAAATCCTTTAAAGATATAGTAAGGTGTCAAAATAGCAAGACATGACTCTCGTACCAGGAGTCTGTACCTGTATCGATGCCATGAACCTTCCTCCCAATTAGGAAGCTAAAGCAAGACGTTGGCTCAGAAGTGTATCGATTCTATTTGCCGGAACTGAGGAATTGTCCTCCCAGCGCCAGGGGGCGCACTAGCTGGCGAAGCCCGCCGAGTAACACGGGAGGCAAGGTACCTAACCGCTTCGGCACGCTTCTCTTCGAAGGCTCGAGTGCGATCTACTTCTTCATCCATGTGTAGCATCCTTCTTTCCTGGTCACGTTGTGCTTCGGCCTTAATTCTATCGTAGTGAAGCGTATTAACTGCCTTGGGCCAGATACGATCAAGCTTGCGAGCCTGCAGTTCAGGCACGCAAGTCGGTGGTTCACCTGCGGGTCTCGTGCCCGAAGATCCGCCCCAGGAGCACTCAAATGTCAGCTTTGCTTGCATGTGCACGTTGTCCGTTCCCCAGAATATTATTGTATCCCCGTGGTATAGCTTTATCCAGTACTTGCAGGCTGCCGTACTGTCCTTGGGCTCATTAGCCTGTAAAGGAGTATTGTTGATTCGTATCCCATTAGTGGCCTTGGTTGATATGTAGAATGCGTATGAATCTGGCTCTGGCGAGGCCCGCATTGTACGGCTCGCTGCTAACCGAGCCGGCTCCCAGGGACGGAATTCACTGAAAGAAGCAGTATAGCCATCTCTCCAAAGGATAACCCTGAATGCATTTTTAGGAACCTTCGATTCATTGGCTGGCTCATAGACAACTGTGTTGTTGCGATCTCGTCCCCACGATATGACGGGATCGTTCAGATGGATGGATATCCCTGGCACTAATGATCCCTGTGCCGAATGAAACGCTGCAACCGATTTCAGCAGCTCGACAGCTCGGGCGGGCTGCTCTGTCTGTGTCTCTGGAGGTAGAATGTCTGGAATCGACTCCGGTGCGTCCTCTGTCGCAGGCAAAGCTGCATGAGGTTTCTCCCAGTCATGTCCTTCGTTAACTAGCCGACTGTCGCGTTTGAGTAGAGCTGGACGTAATGCGAGTGCCCTGCCTGTTTCCCCAGATGGCTGTCGACTATGTGTAGGCGGAAAGTTGCTCATCGCCAGATCCCAAAGGCGTGATTTTCCTGGCCCGAACTCTTCCTTCCTCTTTTTGGCAGCCTGTTCAAATGCGTTATATTGAAGATGGGTCATTTCGGGATAATCTAGGTGCCATGTGTCCTTATTTGAACTGTCCCAAAACGTCGTTTTAGGAAGAGGGTAGTCAATTTGACGACCCGACTGATTCTTCATGATCTGCGGAACGCTAGCAAGCAAACGAATTTCATCTTCTTCATGATTAGGATCGTCGATGTCACCCTGTGATTTGAGCCTTTTGAACGATGGCTTGACCCTCGTATCGGCTGCTTCAAATTCGTCACTTGTATCATGAGTAGGTTTTCTCCTCTTGCTTGTGTTTAATTCGCTTGCTCCTGTTTGACGAGTTCGGTCACCATTGATAAGGGACTTGACGTTTAAGTTCCCAAGGATCGAAGAAGCACCGTCGAGACTCTGTGAACGCTCCCCTGACACAGTAATCTCTGGATTTCCTTCCGATGGATCAAGATCAGTTAGCAAGCTGACGTTGTTAGGCTCGTGGTCCCTTTGTTTCGGTGTAGAAAAATTATCTGATTCTTCAAAGCTATCAAGAATCTCGGTTTCTCCCAAGCTTGTAGTCGAGACAGGGAGGTTTAAGCGGCCTTCTGGAATGACACCAGAACTGCCGACCGCCGAAACTTCCCCGAATAGTCTGTTCGGTTGAGGTTGCCCAAAAGTACGGTTTTCCTTTTCGGACTCGTAATCGATCGAGAAATAGCGGTCTAGTCCTTGTGAAGAATCCGCATCGGGTTCAGCGGACTCGGCCGGGTTTTGGTCATCAAGACTGAGCTGCGAGGCTTTCTGTCCCAACTCCGTATCGCCCGAGTCCGTTGCACCCGTCAGCCACGGATGGGCTTGAAGTTCAGAGATGGACGCTCGAGTTTCTGGCCGTACATGGATCATCCTCAATAGGAAGTGAATACCATCCTTAGACACGCCATATTGCGACAAGGGAGAGATATTAACCGGAGTCTTGATGATGTGGTCAAGCAACTCGGTGTATGTGACCCCATTCTTAACGGGAAAAGGCGGACGGCCGGTGAGAGCATAGAATAGGACGCCACCAAGAGACCATATATCCACTGCATGATCGTACCTCTCCCTATCTACAGGCCTGTGGCCGTACCTCTGCGTTCGCCTGCCATTGTCATCATACGAGGAATATTCGCTGTAGACTTCGGGTGCGCAGTACAACAAGGTCCCGCAGAACGTTTTAAGGTAAGTCTGCTCCGTATCGATCATCTTAGACAAGCCGAAATCCGTTAATTTGACCACAAGAGGATCTGTCGACTGTATCAGGATGTTGTCAGGCTTCACATCGCGGTGGGTGATCTTGTTTTTATGCAAATATCCAAGCGCATCAAGCAGCTGTTCGGCCATAATTTTAACATACGGCTCCCTTATGGCACCATTCTCCTGGATGAATTTGCCAAGATCACCTCCAGGAACATATTCCATAACGATGAAGAATTGGTGGACATCCCAATCGAAATGTTCGATGTATTGAACGATGTTGTTCTTAACTTCGAGTTAGGAATATTTGAGAACGCTGAGACGGACGATAATAAATCGACTTACGTGATGGATTTTCTGCATGATCCTCATCTCGTTCTCAACCTTCTGGTCCAAAACCCCGTTCTTCATAAATTTGCGCTTATCCAGTTCTTTCGCCGCGTATGGCGTACCGTCATACTTTGAAGTGACCTTGTGGACCGTAGCAAAAGCACCTTTCCCTATTACGCCTACACGTGCGTACTTCTCACCTCCCCGCCATTCACGTGGCAAGCGTTCATGTGCTTGCGTGATTTCCCAGGGTTCATCGCCACCTGCGTGCCTGTCTCTTGGGGCCGGAAAGAGGTTGACCTACTCACAGTTAGCATCGGTATTAGTCGTCATATTCTGGGGGGCTGTCTTACATGGCCGCTTGGACCAGGGCCAATAGTCTTGTTAACATCATCCTGCCCTTGAGCTCGTCGAAGGTAGGCACCTAGTTTTCTCCTATACGCCATCTCATGATCGCCATCGCGCCGAGGAATACGAACAAGGAAGACAAGATCTTTTGCGCTCTGAGCCATGACAATCTTGATGGTAGATCCACTTTCGAGCGTCCTCCTGATATGGCTGCTTTGGCCTGGCTTCTGGGGATCGCCTCTCTTTCGGAGCAACTTTCCATCGACGACGGTACCGTTCGTGGATTGGTCTTCTAACATGACGCTACCATACTTGTTCACGAATATGCGAAAATGGATATTGCTGAGCCTCCTGCTCGGATCGTGCTCGAAACAAACGTCACATCTGTTCCGGTTTCGACCAAAAGTGAAGCCTAGACGCGGGTCTTTGAGCTTGGATGACAATTTGATTACTACAGCATGGTCGCCAATCCATCGGTTTCGACCAAATTCCCTAGCATCATCTTCAAGATATAGATCAGCGTCGATGGCATCGGCAGTGTATCTTCCAGCAGTATGGTGGGCATAGTCGGGCTTAGATGCGATATTCTGGATTTCGTCGCTAGCACTGTCGGAATTGGGGTACAATAAGCAGATGATATCGGATATGTCCTCATCAGAGAAACCCGAGTTCTGTTTTCCAAATCTCCTAGGATCCAAGGCATTTTGGGTAGCTATAGAGGGAGGGGATTAGAGACTATTGTCTACGAAGCAAACAAAGAACTGGTCTGGGTGCTAACCTGGTTGAGTAGCCTGCGAGTCTTCAGTCGCGTCCATTGGTAGCAGGTAGGGGTGCGCCAGGCCACCGTGACTGGCCGATAGATTGTAGCGAAAGGTCGTTCACACCGACTGCAAGAATCGCAGTTCAGGCAGCCGGCTGGTGTCGATTCGTTAGGACTCCCAGCCCGACCAGCTAGCTCGAGAGCCTTCGTATGCGATACGTCGTGATCATCCAGGTGAACTTCGATCGCAGTTTCGAGTGATAAGATCGAATGTGTATTGTTATGGTTGCACAGGTTACCGTGACAAATTGCAAGATAGCTGTAAATCAAAATAGTTGGCTTATTAACTCTTCGCACAAAGATCTAAAAACTCAGATATGTACACGAGGGCATGGATTAATATGACAAATAAATTGGAATGCTCAGGTGGCTCAGATCAGCTGGAACACGGAAGAAGAGCTTAAGGAGAGTTTTCGAGTGTCAGTTATCACAACAAGCGATAGAAAGTTTTCAGACAAACGACAAAATGCACGAAAGCCTCAGACCAATACAATGAGGCAGGTTGCATCCAAGTGCGGCTGCTGCCCGCTCAACCAGAAAGGTGTAACCCACCGAGGCAGCGAGGGAGCCGTACCCCACAGGGGTTCTAGCTCTTACTTTAGCTTCATTGGCTCCCTCCTTCAATATTCTAGAATAGGTACATGTATATACGGCCAATTACTAACTACATCAAGGTACCTACATGACCTACATGTAAGTGCCGGATAGGCCCGTTAACAATGCATTCAACCTACCTACCTACATAGTGAACCGCTGTCCTGGAATGGCTTATCTAACCTTAGATACGTACAAGATGCAGGTAGAGATAAAGTTGAAATACATGTAGTAACTTAGCTTCACCACAGGTACCTACTACATGGTATTACGTACTAAAAGTACATACTCACAGCCAGGACCTCTGCCTGATCTTATAGGTATGTATTTACATGTATGTGCTACATGTATGTATATGTATATATGTAGCATCGCCCTACGCTTGAGCAGAAGACCATTGAAGGCATACGGTACGTCACCTGGTGACACTCTTTCTCAGGTGACTTTTAGAGTAAAATCCCTGTTTTAGAGATAATCTGTATTATATGCTTATTAGCAGGGTCGACGAATAATTATTCAGAATCGACCATGTATCCGTTTTATGCAAGCGCTATTGTATATAATTTTCCGACGTCCTTGTATGCCATTGTACTTTATTAGACCATGCATGCCTCCACCATGAATTACCGTGGAACCCTCAGTATCCCCGAAGAGAGAGAGAAAAAAAAAAGCAACGCTGGGAAAATCGTAATTCGTAAAATCAATTATTAGAAAAAGCCTCTCTTCTTCTTTGGCTTTTGCTCCATATCTTTCAATATGTCGTCGAACGTGCTCCCTCCCACAGAATCATGCCGGGAACTATTTCGCGAATCTGTACGGGCGTAGACTGGAGAATCTGGCAGGCCAACTAAGTTCCCTGAAGACCTACTACGGCTCATCATGGTGCTAATTGGCCGTTGGACCGGAGAAACGCCTCTAGCACTGACAACCCGCGACCCTAGCATGTTATCTGTAGGTAGTAGAATAGGCTCAAGTCCCAACGCTACGCTGCTTCGGTGAGATTGACGCCTGCCACCTGGCGACGCAGTTCTCTGCCTGAGAGCTACTCCGGGCGGGACGGTTTGGGGAGACTCGCTCCGATTAATGGGGGCTGGGCTCATCGAGACGCCGGGGTCCATATCTTGAAACACTGACTGTGGTGCTTGCAACGGCGACATGTGGTCTGGTGGTGCTGCAGGACCCGTGTCCTCTCCAAGCTCCCAGCGCTTAGCTGCTAACCAGCAATGACTTCGGTGGTATATGCCCTCAATGCTAAACTCCACAGCATCGGCCGAAAGCTCCACAACACCTCCGCCGGCAACTTCGTACCATCTCTTGCGTACGGATGGCGCATCCTCTAACCACGGTGGCTGACCCCTTGGCGGCTGGCACAAGAAATATTCCACACCTTCCGTGAATTGTAGGCCCGGGGCGTCTACCACCAGCATAGGGAGCGACTGGATAATCACATAGAGGAATAGCCAGTAGCCGATGCGCTGATCTGCCATCTCCGCAGCTGTTCTACCTTTAGCTTCCTTTAATTCAAATTCTTTGAACTCATGGAGGAACGGGATCTGCAACTTGAAAGTCTCAAAATCATAGGCCTTGTTTAGAATCAGACGCATCTGGTATTCTTGCAACTTGTCCAGCCGCGCTCGTTCTTTGTGGGAGAGCTCGTAATAGTTCTCCCGAACACTAGTCATGTCGGGCAGCTTAGGAAGATCGAATGGAATAGGTGGGAGTACAGGAGGTGAGGACTGGTCAAACTCCGCGAGGACTTTCCGCAAAGCAGCAAGATGGGGATTTTTATGCTCGTTAGTCGTTTCCTCCGCACTCTGGTCAATAACACGAGTCGTCAGCGACTCGCGGTCAACTAGTAGATCGTATAGAGCGCAGAAGTCTGAGTAGAGTATTTTCAAAACCTGTCTATTCAGGCCGCTCTCCGTAAAAGGGTTTTTCTTGCTACGGGCCTTCGGCGGCCAACTACCAAAATTGGATTTGTAGTAGCTGAGAACAAATTGTCTCATTCGCCCGAAGGACCTCCTCCAGGAATGGAATTTGACGTCCTTGTAATCTGGATTGGATGTCGAGTTGGCGACACCAGAAAAAAGGGCTGGAAATTCAAACGATTCGAGTCTGTTGTTGACGCCATTCTGACGGTTGACTAGTTCGAAATACGAGCGTTCTAGTCGCTCGCGCGTGGTGCTGGACACCTGATTCCATAAAGGAGAGTTCAGATCCCGGATTGCCGAGTATTTGCCCACGGCATGGGTAAATGCTTCGTTATAGAGCGGCATCGAGCGCATTCGTTCACCTAGAATGAGCGACTCTAATGTCTTCTCCCTACTATGCCTCACATCCGCAAGAGCCATTTGGTCCATGAAGAAGCCGAAGCTCATCTCGACAGCGTCGCCGAAAGTTGAGCCATCAATGTTTGTAAACTCAAATTCTTTGAGCAGAGCAGAGATGCGAAGAAAAACACTGAACAGAGTTGGCTGCTCCTTAGTACAAACTAATGGTTGGCCGGTCAAAAAAGCAAACATATTTCGAATCGATATCAATCGTTCCATGTCTTCCTGAGACCTATGGCCTGGTGTCGACATAGAAACAGGAAGATAAAGGCGTGCTTCTCCATTTCCTTCGGCTTCGGATAAGGGTGGTGATTGGATTCTACGTGTTGCATCGTCAACCGATAGACTATCCCGACCACTGAAACTGCGCGCGCGACTCCTTCCCGAGCCTATAGGCGATGCCATCTCAGCCTCCATGAGCTCGACGAAAACTAGTGAATAATCCACGACGAATGAAGGGACCTTAAAAGACGGTCCCGCGCCAATCCCTTTAGGGTCCAGGTAGACCAATACGTTTCCATTTTCGTTCCACAGCTCCGGAACCTTCTCACCGTTCGCGATGAAAGACGTGTTGTAATCTGCATTTTGGCCAAGTATCCATGCTGCCGAGGTATGGGCCTTCGAATGACCTCGAGAGTGAGACCGAGACCTTCCTCCTGGAAGCCAGCTTCTCCTCAGGCGCCCGCGCCGCTCCCCATCCCGGGTAGGGCTCTGGCTTCCATTACTCGATCCAGGACGAGGAATGGCCGTTGTAGGAGTGGAAACGGCCAGGTTTCCCGAAGGCGGGTCCGGTCGAGTAGTAGGCGGTTGAGCAGACACACTCCGAACTCTACCCTCGGGGGTTGGCGAGCTTTGTCGGGGTGCTAAGCCTGCCTGAGAATGCGATGGTTTGTGTACACTGCTAGTGACGGAGCTGCTTCGCCGCCTCTGCTCTTTCTGAAGTCGCGGAGATGACTTGGTCTCTGTGAAATGAAAAGTCGAGCTTTTGGGGGGCGCGGCGAAGGTTTCGTTCTGGGGCAACTTTTCTACTACTGGAGGGCTTTTCTGTAACTTGCCCGTGGAAGGATTTGTCGCATCGCTCTCAGACGGATTGGCTTTCTGGTCTGTGGCGCTCCGGACAGTAACGGAATTGTTAGAGGGTTCATATGAATTCGAAAATCCGAGCTCTCCTGTCTTCTCAGACAACTGAACCGGGAGACTCGGTAAGCTCGGTGGTCTGTCTTGAGTAGGGGAATCAGATAGCGGCTTGCGATGAAGGGCTCCTGAAGAAGGATCTGTGTGATGAATGTTGATTAGTGATGGAAAGAAGGACGATAAGCGGTCGAACCGCGACTTTGTAGAGAACATTGAGGCCAGTCTTGAAGTGCCCTTGCGATGGTTTAATGGACCTGTGTTTGATCGATGTTCATTGCTGGAAGGTTTATTCTCATTCTCATCGGACATGTCCCGCTCTTCAAGGCTATCACCGGAGGGATTGGCTATTCGAAGGGAGGAAAGGGAAGTATTAATGGATGCTTGGCTCGTAGACTCACTTGAAGAAGCCATGTTTGGTCTAGGAATGAGGAAGCAAGCACAGCCTTTTTCTTAGGACAGGGTGTGTGCAAGCCGGGTACCAGGTAGGTATCCGTGGATTTGATGGAAACGGTGCACGTGTAGTTGGTGTCTTAGTTAACCTAGTGCAACAGGTACCGGCTCCACTAGGTAATATTAATGAGGAGTTCCTGTCGCGAGCAGCGATGAGCGACGAGTCCCGGATGCGTGGACTCGATAGTGCGAACGCCTTCGGTGGGTAAGCGACTTGAGGCGAGTTATGTAAGGAAGATGGCTGGCTGTTTCACTCTAAAAGTGATAATTCCAAGATAATTCCAAGACAATATACGGTACATACAGCATAAACAGAATAGGGCAAACGCCCAGACGAAAATGGTGCAATAATGTATAACGTACTAAGTACTGGGAACTCGGTGCAATTTTGAGATGAAGGGTTGTTATGTATATGCCTCTTATTAAGTACGTATTTTAAGTCTGGGTGTCGAAAATACGATACATTTGGGAGGGGTGACGTCGGCTGTTTGTGGAGCTTCGCAGGAAGGGACCCTTGACCTTCCTCAAATGCCTTAGGTAGGTACGGTGAATAATAACGTGTGTACTCCCAAGGAGAGTACGTACCACGACTTATACGGAAAAATTAGAGAAAGAGAGAGAGAAGGCACTAACATGGACGCAATATCCACATTTGACTGGATGTACTTACGTACGACAATAAACTGAACGACTTCTAATTTCCATCCTTATTCGTAAGAGATGTGCATTCTTAAGCTGACTTGGTGTATTATTAGCTTCCATCCCAAGCAGCCCGAGGTCCTACGTGTGGGACAGGAACCGGTTCTAGCAAAGGCTCAGCGCATCGTACGTACGTGTGCTGTCGAACTCCTTCAGCCGCAGCCTCTAATTTCGTTTCCCCGGTTCCGTCCGTCTTGTCATCAAATAGTCGGGATAGCGTACGCATTCCGCGCAAGCAGAGTCCGGTCGGACGGAGTCTCTCTCAGCTCTACACCCTCACCAACGCAGAAAAACTATTCGAAGACGGCCTGGCAGCATTTTGTTACGGGTTTTAGGGAGTTTAAAATGCTCGATGACGTACGCCCGGCAGACAAGCTGCAGGGGCTGATTCATTCCTGGAATTCAAAACCCGCAAGCTGACGTGAGACCTTAAACAGATAACGAGCAAACAGTTAGAGACGAAGGAGGAAATGCATATATATGGTAATTAACTAGACTTGCTTGGCAAACCTTGGTTCGTCACAATGATATGATCTGCGGCGACACAATAAACGTTGCCTAATAACTAATATTCCCAATAGATTCCATATACTCTCATCTCACATTACTTATTGTACATGGCTATCTCAGCTTAGAATTGATCAAAGATGGGAAATTAATAAACCAACTGCTACTAAACGACTATTAGAAGAGAACATTTGCGTTCAGAGTATAAAATAAAGTTTATAGGTTAGGTTCTAAGTAATTAAGCCCGTATCGAACTTTAGGCTCATACGTTTTGCGGGTCGGGGCGAAAACTTTGATCTTGTAGGGGAATCTATTATTAGTACCTAGGTATCGAGTACATAAATTACTGGTGTACATGTACACAGTGCATAGGGTTGCGTCCTACCTGCATATGTCGGAAAGTAGTAGTTTACGGATCCTTATGCGCCTCACATTGCAGGGAGTGACACAGCGCAACATGTACAGTATGTAGACTTACATTAATTGTTCATTCGTATAACAACATTGAATTCTAGAAGACCGGTGAGTTTGAAAAAAAATTCGCCGGTGGCAAGTCGCACCGAAGGAGCGATTTCCGCTTACGGAAATGCGCCGTATAAATTCTCAACGGTACTCCGAGATGTATAATAAGGTCGTGGGACTCTTCATACCACTGGGAAGAAAATAACAGATCTCAATATTAGAGTTTGCTAGATCGGACCGGAAATCTGTAAAATACTTACCTTACCCCTTACCCAGCAAGCGTTAGCCAGATACATACCTACATGGTAAGAACCTTGGAAGATGGTAGGGGTCCATGTACCGTGTGTTAGGTATGTATGTATGTATGTATGTAAATGTCGGGTAGATTAAGTGTCGATTAGATAAGATTAGATAGCGAAACTTTCTTTCTCCTCGAGTCTACACTCTTTTCTGCCTTCGTTCGTTTGAAGCGATCTATGACATCTGATCACCTTCTCCTCGACTGCTTGACATGTCATGGTTCAGACGTACAATCAGAAGCATCATGGCGTCCGAGTTCAAGAAGGTGCCTATCCCTCGCAATGGTGTTGACTACCGAGGCAAAATTGTCCTCGCGCCAATGGTTCGCTCGGGAGAGCTACCATCGCGACTAACATCGCTTCACTACGGCGCTGACCTAGTATGGGGTGCGTCTGCTTTCCCCTTCAGGCTTCTTATCTTCGAAATCATAGCGAGAAATTAATTGTTGGATAGGTCCTGAGACCGTAGATAGATCCCTGATCGGAACAACAAGACGATTCAACCCCGAGACCAAGACTATCGATTGGACGAGGAAACCGTCGCAAGGCGCCAGAAACCCTCCGGCCGACGTAAAAGACAGCCTAATCTACCGAATACACCCTGAGAAAGAAGGGCGAAAACTCATCTTCCAAATTGGCACCTCGAATCCCGATCTAGCTGTACAAGCTGCAAGGCTTGTGGCTGCCGACGTCGCAGGAATCGACGTGAACGCAGGGTGCCCCAAGCCATTCAGCACGCACGATGGCATGGGGGCCGCTCTCCTACGGACCCCAGACAAGCTATGCTCCATCCTTGAGGCGCTAGTCCAGAACATTGTGCCCGAGTTCGAAGTCGGAATCAGCGTCAAGATCCGGATTCTCGAGACAGCGGCGGAGACAGAAGCGCTGGTCAGAAGACTCGTTGCGACGGGAATAACTGGCCTGACGGTTCACTGTCGAACGACCCCAATGCGACCAAGAGAGCGAGCGATCAGAGGCCAACTGCGCATGATCGCGAACGTGTGCCGGGAAGCAGGTGTCGCGTGTCTCATGAACGGCGATGTCGAGACAAGGGACCAGGCCCTAGAGCTGATCCAGGAATATGGCGTGGACGGTGCCATGATAGCGACGGCGGCAGAAAAGAATCCCAGCTGCTTCAGAAGTAAGGCCGATGGGGGTTTGTTGCCGTGGAACGAAGTCGTAGAGCAATATATCCAATACGCGATGGAGGTTGAGAATAAGTTCGGAAATACCAAATTTCTACTCTGCCAGCTCATCCCAGGAAAGCAACCGACTTATCGCCACATCAGTGGGTGCAAGAGCTACACAAAAGTATGCGAGCTGCTTGGCTTCGAGCACCTGATGGAGCGAGCTCGCGAGGTTGATCTCGCTCTGGACATCGGTCCGGACAACGAGGGGAAGAATAAGAAGACCAATAGTAGTGCACTCGCCGCGGGAGGCCAGATGGCAGAGTCGCGATCAAAACCACAGGATAAGAAAGGTCTGTCGGAACGTGGGATCGAAACTCATACAGAGGTGCTCACGGAGCCCCAACCAGGTGAGGCCGTGGCAATACCTGTCTAATAAGGGCAGGGGCTATATTATAGGAGTTTGTGGGAATAGCATTTACAGGCGTTGAGCGGGTATATATTCCATTGGAGGCTGTGGAGTAAGCAGGGGATGACATTTACGCAGATTATAGAGTCCACGGTTCGGACCAGGTAGATAAAGTGGAACATGAACTGAGTCGTATTGGAAATATGGACTCTTGAGCCGACATGATACTTGCGAGGCCTTCTCTAAACCCTTGCTGTTCATAAACCGACTAGAAGCTAGACCTTCTTGCCTTGCTTGAGGAGATCGGATACTTTAGGGGGTAGCACTAGAGCGCTTCTATCATTACGCTTGTGGAAATCTACAAGGGATATTGCTGTCTTCTCGGGTAAATCTTCGTGTATAAAATGTCCCGCCTCTGGGAATATTTGCAGGGAGTATTTGCCTAGCGTGATAGGATATTAGAACTCTGAGTCGAGGAGTAAAGAAATGGCACGAACCTTGCATCTGGCCGATTGTTAATTCTGTATCTAACCTGTCGGTTCCCGCAAGGAGTAAGAGTTTGCCACCTCTCGCGCTCAGGAACTTTTTACTAAGTCCTACGAACCAGTTCTCCCAGAACGGCTGTGTGGCTCCGAGATCTGTCCTCCACTTCCAAGGTCTCGGATCGCCGACGGTATCACTGAGAGCGAGTAGCGCAGGGACACTGGTGCGCGCTGACAGGGAATTGCGAATTGTTCTCGTCCGGATATGCCAATCGATACCCGCTTCCAGTGTAGGGAAACCGGCTGGTCGTGTTGAAAGGTAAGTATGCATGCTCTGCAGGGCATCGATGGCTGATCCCTCAACCACATCGAGGACGGCATATCCGAGCAGGGCATTACCGAGCTTCCCCGTATTTGCGAGTTCAGTAACTACTGCACCTCCTAGTGAATGCCCAACCAGGATGATAGGCGGTAATTCCGACCACTTCATCTCCTTCTGAGTCATTAAGATAACAGACAGAAGATCTGCAGAAAGCGTCTCAAGGCTAAGGGCGACGGGCTCACTGTTTGGGGCCGTTGTTGTCGAGCCATGGCCCCGTGCATCAAGTGACAGGATACCGGCAGACGGGAGGCGTTTCCGAATTTCATCGCCGACCACAGCGAAGGAAAGCCCCGACGATCCAGCACCATGGTGCATGACAAATAGAGGACCCTTTCCCACAGGCGAATTTAGATATGCATGGATGGTCGGATTTGTAGGGTTACTTGGGTCGCGGAGGAATAGCTCTCTCTCGAAATAGGTAGTCCAGGGGATCTGCTGGAGAGACCGTCCTCTTGGCGCGCTGTGTACCATAATCAGCCGCCGTGGAAATGAGCGCAAATAGGTTGTAAGGGACTACCCCTGTGGTCTGGCAAATAAATTCTGGCTCGGAGACGGGATGACAGTTCCCGTGGAAGAAGCTGACGATGCCGAGGACGAATCGTCGTCGAGATGCTCCGGCAACTCGGGGACACGGTCAGTCTCATCTTCTTCCATCTCATCGAAGCTCTCGGGAGGTAACGTGCTCAGGCGGTTCTTAGCCCATGCCTTCTGCAAGTCACTCATTTTGATAGTTATTGTAGGGACTTGACTAGCTAGCTGCCCAATCGTCCCATGAATAAAACGAGTATTAAGATGGATAACTAGGGAGATAACTAGGAGGTAGATAAGACTTCAAGGTTGCTTATCCGCAATGGCACAGTTGGCAAAGAACCGTGTAAAAAGTTCAAATGTTATACAAGTCATAACTTAACAAGTAACTGTCGTAATATACACTCCAGGAACTTGCTCGGACTTTGTCGGAAGTCCTTTTAGAACCTTTAGAGCCTTTGGAGCCTCTTCGATTGAAAAAAAAAGGCGGATCCGGATCTACATGAAACAAGCATGAGATCGTTAGTTGATAAAGAACGAATGCGCGGGTAGTTTCCCCCTTGGTGGGGGGGAAAGTCAACTTTACCTAACCAATGTAGGGCAGCCGATAGCAACAAAACCGCCAAAGCGTTAATTAAAATGATATATTAAAATATATACTATATATATAATTAAAAATATTATATTAACATTATATTTTTAATTTATAAGGGTAAATATTTACACTTATTAAACTTATTTATTATTAAATAATATAGTAATATAAATATTTAATTAAAAATATTATTATAATAAAAAACTTTTATACCTTTCTTTATTATTATTATTATTAAGGCTATAAATAAAGATATTAGCTTATTAATAATTCTTTTACCTTATGTTATTATTAAGAGATTTTTTAAATATTTTTTAATTTTAAAGGGTTTATTATAAAAGAGATTTTATTTATAATAATATTATTATTATGCTTATTATAACATAATATAAGATAAGGGTATAAATAATATTATTATGTAAGGAATTATAAGTTATTTAATTAAGTATTTTAATATATATATAAAAAGGTTCTTTATTTTTAATTTAAAATATATTAATTTTTTAATAATATTAATATTATATAACCCTTAATTCTTAAAGAGTTTATAACCTTTATAACTTTTATAAAATCATTATTATTTTAGCTTTTAAATTATTATATGTATTATTAAGCCCTTTATTAAGCTTATTAAAAAAAAGGTTATATTTAATATTATTATTAATGAAAAGGGGAGTATTATTTATAGTAATAATAAAAACAATAATAAAATTAATAATAAAAATCTCACTTTAACATTAATAGTAAGGAAAAATATAAACTTTTCTATTAAAATAATACTTTAAATTAAATATTTATATTATAAAAAAATAAACCATTTAACTTTAAGTAATATATTTTATTAATTAGTTATTTAAGAAAATTAAAATTAAAATAATTTTATATATATATTTTTAATTATAAAGTAATAACCTTACTAATAAACATTTTCTTTACTTTTATTAAAACTTAAATAATATAATTAATTAAATTAACATCCTTTATTACATTTAACTAATTATTATTATTATTAATAAAACTATAAGCAAATAATATAAATGAAATTAAAAAAAATTCCTTTCCATTTAAATTCTAATTAAAAGCTTTTACTTAATTTTAATTAAAACCTAACTTATTACTTATAAAAGAAGAAGCCTTAAGATTAACTTTTATAAACCTTATAACTTTATTTTATTAATTAAAGTTATTAATATTTCGCTTTTAAAAACAAATATTCGGTAATAAATTAACTTAATGCTAGCTTAACTTTTTTAAATTCCTTTTAAAAATAAGCATAATAAAATCTTTAAATGTTAATAAGGTATTAATAAAAAAGTTACAAAACATATATATAACGTATTAATTTTAAAATAATTTAAAAGGTTAAAAATAAATATTAAATATTATTAAAATAATATATATAAAAATTAAATAAGGGAATATTATATATATACCTTTATTATAATATTTACGTTAATTTCTTATATATTTTAAATATATTAATATATAAATAAATTTCAAATATTTTACAAATATAAATTAAAATTTAATATTATATGGTTATATTTAAGAAATATAACTTATATTAAACATTTAACTTATTACTTAAGAAAAAAAAGGAAAAAAAAAAGTAAAATAATTTAAAGGGTTAGCTTATTTATTAATATAATATAATTACTTAGCCCTTATAAACTAATAAAAAAATATCGCTTTTAACTTTACTATAATATATTAAAAAGGCTATTTTATTTATACTTTAAGAATATATTTTATTAAAATTTTTCAAATTATAATATAATAGTTATATAAAATATAATACTAAAATATAAACATTATAAAGATATAATTACTAACTTTAATAAAAATATAACTAATATTTAAAGCTATAAATAAAATATTAATAATTTTTATTATATTAATATCCTTAATATTTACATATTATTAAAAACATTAAAATATAATATTAAAACTTATTAAAAGCTTGTGGATGTGTATTATGTGGATTACTACGTAACGAATTAATTGTACAAAGTGTGCATAACTTTTATGGTGAGCTAGCCCCATTTATTTATTACGTTTCACACCGCCTTAATAACCCTAATCCCTATACTATTACGTGGGTAACAACTGCCCACACTTATAATATATAAAACTTTAAATATAAGTAGTTATATAATTTTAATCCCTTTAGCCTTAGCGAGTTTAAAGAGAAACGAAATTACCATAAAAAATTCATAACTTAATTAAAAAAACTTTATTAAAAAGGATTTTTAAACCTTAAGTTACATAATTTAATCTCCTTTTTATTAAAATTCCTACTTAATTAAAAACCTTAAGCATATAAAGCCTTAATACATTAAGTTTAATAATGATTTAATTATTAATATTAAGAATATAAAGGATAAATCTTATAATATAATAAATATTAATAGCAAAATAACTTAATTAAAACCATTATAAGATTTTAATAAAAATAGCGATAAGCATATTATATAATATTTATAAATATTATAATTATAAAATTATTTTTAAGCTTATTATCGCTTTTAATAATAGCTTTCATTACTTAAGAACAAATAAAATTACTATAATTTTATATAACCATTATATATTCACACTTATTAAATTTAATATAATATAATAATATAAATATTTAATTTAAAGTATTATTTTAATAAAAAAGTTTATACCTTTTTTTGTTATTAATGTTAAAATAAAATTTCTATTATTAACCTTATTATCGCTCCTATTATTATTATGGATAACACCTTTCTTTTCATTAATAATAATATTAATTATAGCCCCTTCCTTAATAAGCTTAATAAAACATTTAAAAAACCTTTAGTGATAATATAAAGGAGAAAGATTATTAATAAGTTAATGCTTTTATTTACAACATTAATAATAATAATAATAACTAAATTAAAAAAGGTTATTAAAATAAAATAATAAGATTAAAAATAACTTCATTTTAAATTAAGTATTAATATATAAAAAAGGTACCTTAATTATTATAAATCTTATACTTTAACTTAAATATTTATATTATTAATTTATATTAAATTAATATATAATAATTATATTTAAAATTATAGTAACTTTATTTAATTCTTATTACCTTTATAGCTTATTTAAATTTATAGGTTAATAATAAATAATACTTAAGTAATAATAATATTAAAAATATACTTATATATTACTTATAAATTTAAAAATATAAAATTAATAATTTTAATATTTTATTATAAATACTTTTTATCCCATTACATTATAACCATTAAATAACAATTATAATAATATTCCTTAACTACTTACTTTAAATTAAATTTATATTAAAAATAATAACCTTACTTATTAATTAAACGTTAATTTCCCATAATTTCTTAAATTATTAACTTTTAATTACTAATAAGTATTATATTTATAAATTTTAAATTTACTTTTATTAATTATATTAATAACATTAATAGATTTAATCAATAATTTATTAGCTTTGCGCTTTTAAATAATTATATAATAAGTTAAAATACAATTAATAATAGGTAATATAAAGGGAAAGTTATTAATATAATTACTAAAAAACTTAAAAATAACCTTAATAAATGGTAAGGCTTTTTCTATTTAACTTAAGTTAATTAAGCTCTTTTATATATATAACGTTTTAATATTTTTAGTAAGTAACTTACTAAAGCTTTAACTATTATAAATAACGTAAGGCCTTTTTATTTAATAAGTTAGTAATTAAATGGTATTATATTAAAATAAACTTATATTAGGATTAACTTAACCTTTTTATTAAGTGGTTAACTTTTTTTAATTATTATTTTTTCCTTTTTATTTTAAAAGATTATTCGCTTATTTATT
The DNA here is from genome assembly GCA_023628415.1 of Hypoxylon sp. PDH2405. Classification (NCBI taxonomy): domain Eukaryota; kingdom Fungi; phylum Ascomycota; class Sordariomycetes; order Xylariales; family Hypoxylaceae; genus Hypoxylon; species Hypoxylon sp. PDH2405. The sequence goes on along the minus strand of JAMAKT010000073.1, from coordinate 121,737 downwards.
ATTAAGAATATACCCCATTAATAATAATAAAGATTTTATATTAAAATTAAAACCTTTAATTTTAATAAAATTAACAAAATTAAATATTTAAAAGATTATTAATGGATTAATGAATAAAATATTTTTTAAAAGTTATATTAATATTAATTTAATATTAAGCAAAAGGAAAAAAGAATTAAAGGAATAATTAAACTATATTTACTATTATACTTTATTTCTAAGGCAATATAAGATTATATGGTGTTTTTTTAATTTATAACGGAATAACAAAACTACTTAATAAAGCTTACCTTAATTTAATTATTCTTAATTTAAAGGTAAAATTATAGGATTTATAAAAGGATAAATTATTTTAAAATAAATTATTATCTAAATTTTTATCCTATAATATCCTTACCATTACTAATTAAAAAAGCTTAGGTAATGATTTATATAAACTTATTAAATAACCTTATATAAAAGAGAGATTAATCCGCTTATAATATATAATAATAAAAGCTTAATATATAAGCTTACAAATGCGATTCTTTTTTAATCATTAAGGCATACTACCATTTATAAAAATATTCTTTATTATTAAACTCTTATAATTATATAGCTACTTTATATATAAAGATTAATCTTAATATTTAAATTTAAGTTTTTAAATACAATCACAAAATATCGTAAAAGCTACATTTTAAACCATTTTTTATTAATTACTTAAAAGTTAATTACAAAAAATTTAAAGCTAAGTTATTAATTTAAGAAAAGATTAATTATACGACACTTTAACTTAGTTTTACCTTAAATTAAAATAAGTAAAATTAAAGGATATTAAATTAAAGGTTAAGTTAAATTCAAATTAAACTTATAATAACTTTTCTTTTAACTTAACTTAAATATTTCTTTTATTTCTTTATAAATAATATAATATTAATAAAAAACCTATTTAATATTTAACCACATAATAATTAGGTTTAGTAAAACGCTTATAAAGTTTTTATAAGCCTTATTAGCATTATTATTTTTAATTTATTTATATCTTATTTTAATATTTATATAGCCTTTTTCAAAGTTTTTTAAAGTATTTTTATATATTATAATTAGTATACCTCTTATTATTAGCTTAAATAAGATAAAATTAAAAAGAAACGATTTTAATTTAAAGCTTATATATTCTTTTTTAATAAAATAAATAAAAGGTATATGTATAAATGAACTTTATAATATAATTAAATTATAATAAGTAGTAAATAAATTAGTAAATAATATTATTAATTAATATATATACCTTATATATTAGCTTATACTAATAAAATTAAAGGCATAAAGCGTATATGAAAATAAAGTTTAAAATACATTTAAATCATAATAAATAATAGGTTAAATAATAAATATTACATTTAATTAATATATATACCTTATAAGTTATTATAAATATATTAGCCTTTTCTCCTTATATTAATTCATAATATTAATAATAAATAAATAAAAGGGTAAATAATAATAAGCATAATAATCGTATTAGCCTTTATTAAATATAAAATAAAAATCTTCATATGAAATAACTATTATTTAATTATATTTTCTTAGTAATGTATAAATGGAATTTTCCATATAATTAAAAGGAGTTATTATAAAAATAGAAATTTAATATTAAAAAAATAAAATATGTAAATTAATTAAAAGAAGCGATTATTAAAGGTAATGATTAAAAGTAATAATTAAAGGTAATAATAAATAATAAAAAGTAATTTTTTTTTATTCAGAGGAAAGGGAATTAAATTACCTTTGCCTTTAATTAAGGAAAATTTTATTTAACCTTTATTTTTTTAATTTAATATTATTATATATTTAGTTGTTATTCCACACGCCTTTATTTAATAATATTATATTAAAGATTTATTAATTTTATAAGTTGTATTATTTTATAACGTGTTAAGATTAAAATTAATAAGCTTTTAGTAAATTAATATAAATTATTACCATTAAATATTTAAAGCTTACGTTTAATTTATAAAGTTTATTTAACTTAGATTAATGAAAATTATTATAGTATGGTTAGAAATGTAATATATAATGTATATATTAAAGAATATATATTATATTATTATTATATTATATGTATTTATTTAAATTTACCAATTTAATTATAAGAATAACATATAAATATTACCTTATTTAAGAGCAATTTAAGAAAAGGGTATAAAAGTAAATCTTTTAAATGTTTTATATCTCCCTTATATAAGGTAACTTTACCTTAATTATTATTAAGCTTCTTTTTTAAAGTATTTCTCTTAATAATGGCTTTAATGGCAGCTTTAATAATAGCTTTAACGTATATCTTAACCTTTATTTAATAGTATCCTTTTGAATTATAAATGATTTTTCTTTTACTCATAATAATATAAGCTTTTAATTATAATTAAGAAAATGCTTAAAAGCTTTAATTTTAAATAAAAATCCAAGGTATATTTTGATAAGATTTAATTTTTAATCTATAAATTACTTTATTTAAAATATTATAAAATAAACCTTACCATTAATAAATAACCAGCAAAAATACTTAACATATGTTTTATTTCCCTTTAAATAAGCGATAAGAATTTCATATAAAAGTATAAGAAAATTATATATAAATATTAGAATATAATAGAAGGTAATTATTATATTAATCTCTTAAAAATTAAACAAGAAATAAAGTTAATTAAATTAGTTAAATAATATAATCCATAAATTACCTTATTAAAAAAATAAATTTAAAATATTGGTATAAGATAAAAAACTTATAGAAATTTATTTAACGTGGTTAAGAAGCTTTTTAAAACATTATAAGTACGGCTTAAGGTTATTTATTTTAGCTTATTATAACATTTATCCTATATATTTCATAAATACATTTATTCTTTCTTATAATTAATAAATCCTATTAATAAAATTATAAAGGCGTAACGTTAGGATTATTAAATTATGGATTAATTTAATTATAATTACTTATATACGCTTAACCATTTTTAATTCTTTAATTTTATTTAAAATTTCCTTATTTGTATTAATAATATTAAATGTGAAAAAGTTTATTAGAAAAGAATTATAGGATATAAAAGATAACGGCGTTAAGTAATTACTGCTTATAACTTTTATTAAAAAAGTATAATAGAAAATTTAAAAAGGATTAAGTTTAGGAAGGCATAAAAATAAAGATAATTTATTTATTTATAAATAACTAAAGCTATATAAATTTAATCCCTAATTAATAAGTTAATTATATTTATTATTATTAATTAACGTAATAATTATACCATTAAATTGCATAAATTTAAAGCCGCATAAATATTTAATTAATTAATAACATATAAAATATTATCCTAAGATTATAAATTAAGTATAACCTTAAAACACTTAAAGAAATATATACTTTATAAAAACAAATATATTAATTTATTAAAGGCTATAGGAAATAAAATAATAAAAATTAACAAACAAATGAAATAATATTAATTAAGGAAAAAGCAAAGTAATTAATAATAACTTTTATTATAAGGATAGCTTTAAAATAATCTAATAAGGTAATAATTAAAGCAATATAATAAAGGTTATATATAAAGCAAAATAAAATAAAATAAATTCATATTTATAAAAAGCGTTTAATTAAATTTAAGCTTTATAATTAAAACATTATATAGCTTATATAAGTACTTAAGCTAAAAGCTTTTAAGCCCTTAACCTCTTTTATTTTATAATTAAATATTTCCTAAGCTTTTAATGCTTTAATTATATTATTATAATTAAAAATAATATTATTTAGATATTTTATAAATATTAATTTTTATATAAATCTTTTAGGCTTACTTAAAGATAATGATGTTAAAAGAAATATAAAGGTATTTTACTAAATTATACTTATGAAAAGAAAAAATTGGTAAATAATTTCAATTTAAAGTTTTCATATTTTAAGAAATAACTTAAAACCATAAAATATAAGCCCTAACTAAATAAAACGTTAATGTTAAAATTAAAAACATAATATGCCTTATTAATATTTTAATTAAAAAGAAAATCCTAATATAATACGTTAATAGTAATTACCTACATTTTTTATTTACAATAAAATTATTAACTAAGTTTATATGATTTAAATAGATATTATAAAACGCTTACTTAAGAATCGCTTATAGCTTTAATTTTAATTTTATTCTTTTTAACAGCTAATACGTTATTAATTTGAAATGTTCTTATCTTTAATACCCATTTATAAATATTAAAAATAACCTTCTAACATTTTAAAAATTAGTTATACTTATTTAATACGAAAGTTTTAAACCTTTTCATAATATATTAATTACTTTTTTTCATATAATAAAAAACCTAACGCTTTTAATATTTAAAGTAATATTATAAATTATATGTTTTTATTTCTTAAAAATTCTTTTAGTTATATTAATAATTGTTATGAAACCATTAAAGCATTAGTTAATAATACCGTTTAGCTTATAATTAGTTAACTTTATTTTCATAAGGAGGTAAAGGAAAAAGATAAATAATAAAATAATGTTATATAATAAATAATTTAGTTAAAGTAATTTAAAAAAAATAGGGAATATATATAAGCTATATTTAAAGGTTAAATTTATAATAAACATTTTTAGTTTTAAAATAAGATAGGAATTTACTAAAGGAATATAATCTTTTAATTATTTTCTTTTAATAAATCATTTAATTTTTCCACTTATATTAGAAATTTTATTAAGTTTAAAGTAAATAAATAAAGCTAAGGTATTATTAAATTTTTATATTATATAACTTTTAATAAATTTAACTTTATAAGTATTAAAAAGCGCATATATATCCTTATAATTAAAAAGTATATTATCTTTGGTATTAAAAGGCGTTATAATATTCTTTGTATTAGGAGGCGTTATGTTTATAATATTAGAAAATATTATGCCTTTAATATTAAAAGATACCTTCATTTCCTTAACATTTTTATTTAACCTTTTTAATATATCCTTAATATTCTTTCATATAAAATTTAATAGTATTAAACATAATACTTTATTATATAACATAATATTAATTATTATTAAATATATTTTTTAATATTTTAGTATATAAATAAGGTTTTTATTTAACTTTACTCCGATAATATTATTACTTATAAATAACGCCATTAATATAAAATCTAACAATAAAAGTAAAGCGTAATTTACCTTTTAAAGATCTTATTAATCTAATAAAAAATTTGGATTAATATTCTTTAATAAAAGGGTTAAATTAATGCTTTATAGTAAAAGGATTAGGTTAATATTTTTAAGCTAACTATTTATAAGATTTAAGATAAATTTCTAAGAATTAATAAAATAGGAAAGATTACTTAATTTAAAGGAATTATTAAAAAGATTACTATTAAAAGAGAAAAGACGGTTAGAAAATAAAAGATTTTTAAAGGAATAAGAATTATTAAAATTAAAAAACGCGTTAAAATCGAGCGAATTAATAAAATTAAGCGCATTAAAATTAAAGAGGATATTAACTTTAATAAACTCATTAAAACCGGGTAGATTAATAAAACCGAACGCGTTAAAATTAAGAAAAGTATAAAAATATAATATATTAAAAAGGTTAAAAAGTAAAGAAGTTTATATAATAAATTAAAAAAATAAATAAAGCTTTTCAAATTAAATATAATTAAAGTAAAGGCTTTTTATTAATAAAAATTCGTTTTTACTATCTCATTTTCTTTTAGATTAATAATATATTATATTATTAAAAAGGGAATTAAACTTAAATTTATTATTTAAAGTAATAAAAGGAAAATATCTAAGCAATTTAAGCTATACTTAAGGCTTTATAATTAAGTGATTTATAAAGAACAATAAGATTTATTTTAAATAATAAAAATAATAAATTATATATATAAATAAGCTTCTATATAAAAATACCTCACACATATAAATAATAACCATTAAAATAAAAATATTTCTATTAAAACTAAAAAACAAAACCATTATATTATAATAATTATAGGTGATATTATTTAAAAAAACGCCATAATATTAATATAAGGGGTTATAACCTTATTATTTAACCATATATATACTTAAGATATATAATGTAGTATTTAATAAATTATAGTAGCTTTAACTATACGAAAAATACCTTTTTATAAGATATTATATTATAATAATAAAAAAACTATAATCCTACGTTATAAATCTTTTTAAATTAACTTTAAGCTACTTTTTACTTATAAGTTATAATTATTTTATAAATATAAATATATTAAAATAAGTAAAAAAGGCATTATTATTTAAGTTATTTAATAACTTAAACTATTTTTTTTTAATATTTAAACTACCTCTCTATTAAATTTAACCAATTATTTAAACCCTTATATTTTTTACCTTACATTATTTATTTCTTTTATTAATACCCCTTATAATTAATTTAAAATAACTTTTAATATAAATATTATATTATAATATAATTTATATTCTTTTAAAGCCTTAATTAAAGGCTTCATTTTAATATAAGTTTTATTTAAATATATAATTTAAAAGTAAAGAAATTTAACTTTAAAAATTAAAAATAAAATATTACATAAGGTAATTATTTTAATAAGTATTATATATTATAAGCTTACCAATAATATAAGGTAAAAAATATAAATACTTAATTAATTAATTTTATTAAAGTTATAAAAAAGGTAATTAAATTAAAAAAAAAAGGATAACTTAAAGCTACCGAGTTATTAGGATAATTAAAATAATAAGGATATATAAAAAATTAAGGGAATAATTAATAAAAATATAAAAAACGCACTTATATTACTTTAAAGCTTAAAATTAATAAATATAAATAATTTCATTTATTATATTATATAATAATAATAATAATATATATTAATATAAAAATAAAACATTTTTATTAATAAAATTCTTATTAAAATACTTATTATTATTTTATTTAAATTAAATTATTATTATAATTTCTTTAACATATTTTTATATTAATCCTTATATATAAGTAATTTTAAAGGCTTATAAATATTATATTTAAAAGTAAGTAATTTTTAAGTACTTTAAAAAGCTAAGGCTTTTTAACTTTTACGTAATGTAAGATAAGTTAATGTGTAGAATTGTTATAAATTTTAAGATTTATATAAGTACTATCGGAATGAAGTTATTTAATTAATAATAAGGCTATGGAACATAGTTTAATTAACGTAATAATAGATGTAATAATATATATGGCTTAATACTTAATACTTACCCTTAATAATAAAAGAAAAATAGCGTTTTTGTCATTTAACCATACTTAAATAATTAATATACCATGTTATTTTTTAGCTATGCTTAAATACTTTATAAGATATCGTGCTATATTAAATTAAATATTATAATCGTTAACGCCGTTTATACGCTTATGTTCCTTTTTAACGAAAAGATTAAAGGAAATTAATAGCTTAGCTAATTAGTAACGGCCTTTAATTATTATTTTCTAATAATTTTACCCTTAAAAACTTATATTTATTCTTAGATATTAACGGCGGCGTTTGCTTCGCTTTTAACGCCTTTTGGACTTAAGTAATTACTTAAGAGGACTTTAGCGTTATTATATCTTTAATTACTATCTTAATTAGGGAATTAAACTTTTTATTAAAATGTATTAATTTATTATTAATCTTTTTCATTAGGTTAGTAATATTATTAATTTAATTTTTAATCTTTTTTTTATCTTTGTTAATTCGTTTTTTTTCTTTGTAAATATTTTCGAGCATATCTTTAACGTTTTAAAGCGTTAATAACATTTTTTTATTTTCGTTATTATATTTAATATTAACGCTTTTTACGTTAATTCCCTTAAAGAAAATTTATTACTAAAATAATAACATTACTTTATAACTTAATTATTATAATAACCAATAAAATCTTATATTTAATAAAGCCTTAACGATTATTTTTAATATTATGTTAAATTTTATTTCTTAATTATTATATATTCTTAAAGCTTTTAATATATGCCGATATAAAAAATGTTATTTTTAACCTTTTTTAATTTTTATTATATTTTAGTTAACCTTTTCGTTAATAGCTTTAATTATTAATAATCGCTTAAATTAACCTTTATATTAATATATAATTAATAAGATTGCGCTTATAAATATTTGGATAAAATTTAAGATGATAATTTTTAGGTTAAATTAAAATTAAATCGTAATGCTATAAATTAAATTTAATTAAAATTCTTTAGCGTTATTTTTTAAAGCTTTACGTATAACCTTTTATTATTTAAGGTTATTAATATTTAAAATATTACGCTTCCTATAAAAATATGGTTGATTATAAGTAATTATACCTTCTTATTATTTCTCCGGAATATTTTTAATTGCGTTAACAACATTTCGTAATAACTTATTATTATAATAAATTTTTAATTAGGATTTAGTAATATTCATTTTAATTTCGTTATAATTAAAATAATTAAACTTTAAATATTGCTTTTTATTACTTAGCCGCTTCTACTAATTTATTTTAAATATTTTTTCTTCGTTATCGCTATCGCCATTACTATTATTATTGCTTTTATTATTATTATCGCTATTATTATTATTATCGCTTTCTTTATTATCCTAATTAATTTTTTCCTAATGAATTCGCTTTACGTTAGTTTCGCTTTCGTTCTCCTTATTTTAATAAGATTGTTTTAATGCCATTATAATTAATTAAATAATAATAAAAAGGATTTAATTATTAATGAGATATAAGGCTTTTAAATGGCTAATAGGATTTAATATTTTTTATCGCATTAACGCAATAAATAATAAAATAATTATAAAAGAAAGTAGGTAAATATAAGATTATAAAGCTTATATGTAAAAAACGCGATTACGTTTTTAAAATTAATAAAATATTTAAAATAAATGAAATTTAAAAGATTAAATTTACGGGATTTTAAAAATATCCGCGCGTAAAGTATAAAATATTATAAAAATTAAAATAATAATATTATACGTTTCGCTATATAACTTAAAATAATTTTAAATATTTAAATATATTTACATAACGTAAAAACCTAAGGTTAAACATATTAAGAATTTTAAAAAAAAATTATTTTAGGTATAAATTATAAAAAGATAAACTTCGTTAAGATTTATAAGAAAGGTAAATATAAATAAAGTATATAAGTTAATGCTTTGCGTTAACGCGTTTAGCGGGGCTTAACATATGTTAAGCTTAATCGGGATTAATTAATAGGAAAATCCTCTAAACTTTTACTAGAGTTTTTAAGGAGCCTTTTTATTAGCAAAATTATTTTAATATTAGTTTTAAGAATTGCTTTAATTATTTTGCCTTAAAGATTAGCTTTAACAATCTCATTTACCTTATTATTAACGGTAATCTTTACTTTATTAACGCTTTCTATTTTGTTATTAGTAACGCTCTTTACTTTATCATTAATAACGCTTAATTTTAACTTTAATTCCTTAAGCTTTAGCGGATTAATTTTATTGTACACGTCCACTAGCTTAGTAGCGTTTTGCGTTAATAATTCTCTCGGATACTATTAATCGTATGCTTAAAAATAGTCCTTTTATTAAACCAAATATTTTAATACTTTTTTACCTCTTATTACATTAATTTATTATCTAACGAACTTCTTTATTTTATATAAAATTTATTTATTATTATTTCCTTACACAACGATTCTTTTAGTTTAAAATTTTTATTATTTATATAAATTCACGCCTTATGAAATTTTATATAAATAAGTAATAGAAATTACCTTATATATTTTCCAATATAATAATATATTAATCTTATATGTTAAATCGTTAATTTAATATATAATTAATAATAGTTTAACTTATTAAATTAATTATTTTCTTAATGGCTTACTTAATAATATATATTCCTTATATAGTTTGAAATATATTATTTCTTTAATTTTAAAGTTTATAAGTTTATGCTTAAAATTATATCTTACTTTTACATTAACTATTATATAGTTAATTACGGCTTTTACCTTAGCTTAATATAACTTACGCGTGATCTCAAAATTAATTATATTAATTAACATATTTAATATTAATAAAATCGTTTATGGCTTAAACCTATACATTATTTCATTCAATAATTTATTTAATACTAATAATTTTACATTATTTAAGTTATATTAAAAGGTTAGAATTATATTAACTTATACTTAATTTAACATTAAACAATAAAACTTAATAGCGATTTTAATATTTTAATTCTTTCTTTTAATTTAACTATCTATTTAAAGGTAATAATTTATCGACATTATAAGCTTTATTCCTAATTTAATAAATATTATTTATTATAATTTTAATATAAACTTTGGGTTATAATTAAATATTACTTTTAATAAAAATCCTTAATTTAATATTATTAAGGCTTTAAACGTTAATAAAGCTTAATTTATTACCTTATATTTAACGTTCTTAAGGATTAAAATAACTTTTTTATTAAATTTATATATGATTATTATTAACGTATTAAAAGTTATATATTCCTTTACTATTCATGGTATATTCTTTAAAATAATAATTAATAAACCAATAATAAAATCCTATATAATTATATAATAAAACATTAAAATTAAGTTAATTAATAATAATTTTCTTAATGACTTAAATTAATTAATTTTATTCTTTTAATAATAAAGATATTAATTAACGTATTTTTAAATCTTCCTTAAAAGGTTTTAAATTAAAACGTTTTTAAGTTTTTAAGCCATACGTTTTAATTTAAAATAATATTTTACATTATAAACGAACTTAAGAAGTTTCTTTACGTATGAAAATAGGATTATTAATCTTTATTATCCTAACTTTATAATATAATATATAAAATCTTCTTTTAGCTTATAATAATATTACTTTACTATGTTTTTTAAAAGATTTTACTTAATTAATTATAGTATTTGCTTTAATTAATGCAATTTTTAATCGTTATTATAACCTTTAATTACCTTTTTCCTAAAGTTTTTATTAATTATAATCTTAGTTATAATATAACCAAACTCTTTAATTATATTATTTAATATTAATTTATACGGGTTATTTCATTTTATAATGTTATCCGTTAAATTTATTATTAATAATCGAGATAATATATTTAATATTAGGTTTTTTTTTCTTAAAATATAAATTATATTTAAATTAAATTATAATAAATATAATAAAGCCGTTATTAATCTATTATTTATTTTATTTATATTAGTTATTTTCAAAGTTATTTACTTTATTATACCTTTAATAACGTTATAATTAATTAATATAATAATTGGCTTAATATATAATTATAATTAAACCTTATATTAATAATAGATTTAAATTAAATATATTACCTTTAATTTAATAATTATATAGCTTAATTTATCTTTAATAAAAACCTTTAATAAAAATGAAATAAAATGGATTTTATTTATAAGAATATTCTTCTTATTTTATTCTTTATTTAAATAAAATATTATGACTTTATATCCTTATTATTTTAAAGCGTTAATCTTTAAGAACGTAACGTTATTATAATTTTAATGAGCAAATTTTAAAAGATTTATTAATTCTTTCTAAAATATTTCGAATAATTTCTTTTTAAGATCCGATGGTTTAAAACTATTTCTTCCGGTATACTTATGTTTAGCCGTGGCTTTTAACGGAATTTTTACTTTCTCTTTTCCGGTCGCAAACATTGTAATCTTATGTTTTTATAATAGCAACACTTTTTATTAAAATCATAAAATATATTTACATAAAAAGGTAATTATGTTAATATATATTTTAAAATTAATTAATATTATTAACATCTTAATTTTCTATAAGGCCTTAACGCGTTCGGATATAACAAATATACCTTAACCGTTAACGTTAAATCTAAATAATTAAATCGTGTTAAAACTAACAAATAACTTTTTTAAATTTAAAGCTAATTTAATCTTATTAAATAATTTAAACACTTTATTAAAATACTTAATATACTTTTTCATTATATTGCTATAAATAATAATATTATTAATATACGCTTTAACAAAATATTTAAATGGCTTAAATCGTTAATTTATAAATCGTTAATTAAATAAAGGTAAATTCTTAAAGCTTATTAAGGCTACCTTTAAAATCTTTAATCCTTTAAGCGAAATAACCGTTATTCTATCGCGATGTTTTTTAACAACTAGTAATTAATGAAAGTATTAAAATGCGTTAATAACGCTAAAAAATTTCTTATCGTTTAATTACGAAATAATATTTTCTTACCTTAAAAAAGGATAATTATTAATTAAAGCGAATTTATTAAGGTTTTTAAAGTTAATTATTACTTTATCTTTTCGCTTATCGTTAACCATTCGCTAAACGATAAAATAAAGGCACTTAAATAAAATAAATTTCCTTATTTAATCCATCTTTCCTTAATTGTAAAGATTATTAAAAGTTTAATCTAAGAACTTTTTATTTTAAATTTTAAGTGAATATATTTAACCTACTTTATAATACTTTTACTAACTATTAATAAGTTTAATAATTATTTTTTTATTTTCTAATAACTTAATAATACCTTTATCCTTTTATATTTCATATCTCTCCAATACCTTAATTAACTTTTTAATAAAAGCTAAATTAACACTATAACAATATATTTCATACTTAAATAATATCTTAAATATTCCTTCGGGTTTTAACGCTTTTAAAAATAAGGCGAGCTTTTCGTTAAAGCCTTCCTTTTATTAAAAAAATTTTTATATATTCTTTGGCGTTTTCTTATCCAAACGTAACACTTCTTTAATAATATTATCCATTAAGAATTCCGCTAAAAATATATCTACTTAAAGTATATTATTATTATTTAAATTTATAATAACTTAAGCTATATTAGCTTTTTCTTAAATCGTTAAATAAAAGCTTTAATCTTTAATTTCTTTAATAAATCTTATCCACATTTTATAAGGAATAATAATATTTTCATTAGAATTATTCATAAATATAATTCCTTTAAGGTTAATTATATTATAAATATTATATAATATTCCTAAATAATTTACCTTAAAAATAAAATCTTTTTTAATGAATAAGTTAATATATTATATTTAAATTAATAATATTAAATATATCGGAATAACTATATAATTAATTATTAAAACTTTTCTACGAATTATTCCCTTAATCCTTATAAAATTAATATATATTTATATATTTAAATAAAATATTATTATTATTAAAGTTTTAAGGTAATTTAAAATTATCCTATATAATTAATAAAATTTATTACTTAATAGTAAATTTGGTTTTAAATTGCCGTTATGGATTTATGCCTTTATTTTAACGCAAATTATAACTTTTAATATATTTCAAATTATTAGGATATTTAAATAAAACTTAACTTTCTTATATATAATAATTTCGCCTAATATTCCATTAATTATTATCGGCTTTTCGGCCTTAATAATATTAAATTCTTTAATGAATTTAATAAGTTATTTATGATTAACCATTTTATTTAATACTTTGGAGTTAACGTAAATGGTTAACTTAATACTTTTAATATTAATAATATTAATTTAAAAATAGGAATGTTTTTTTAATTAATACTTTTGTAAGTTATTCTTAGGTTTAATATTAATAATTTTAATACCTTTCGCCATATATACATTATAATTAACTTTTTTAACATCGTTATTAACGATTAATTCGTTAACCTTAAAAGGCTTATCGAATATTTCCCAAAAGTTTCCTTCCTAAAATTAAAAGAAATATTTATTTTTAATAGTTTTTATTAACGGCTTTTTATATATTAAATTAATAGATATATTATTATTATTTTAAAATAAAACCTATTTAATTAATTACTTAAGAGCTTTTAACGTTAATTTAGGAATAAGATTTATTCTTAAAAGCTTAGGTTTAATATATTTATTTACATAAATATGCTTAAGATAATTTAAGCGGGTATTAAATATTTTATCACATTTTTAATAAATAATCTTATCTTTAATAATAAAACTTAATTTATTAACTTTATTAATAGATTTTAATTTATCACGTTTAAGCTTAATAAACTTAAAATAAATGAATTTATTTTTTAATTACTTTAATTTTAATTTATACTTATCCGCTAAGAAATATCCTTGCTTTATTAACTTATTTTCTTTATTTTTTTTGCTTTTATTATTCCATTTAAAATATACTTTATTTTTTAAATAATTGTTATTTCTTTTATCGCTTTTAACCTAATAACGCTAACGGCATTAATAAAATAAACGGCCTCGTCGGCCACGAGATTTATCTTTATCGCGATTATAACCTTTACCTTTTTATTCGCCGTGATTAAAACGAGGTATACTTATATAACGATCATTATTTTAGGGATTAGGGTAATTGAAATTATTTTCAAAAACGCATCGATCGTTTCGGTCGTTTTAATCTCTACCGCTATTTTTATTTCCGCTTTCCTATTAATACTAAGTTTAATAATTATTATCTTAGTTATTAACAGCGTTTTTATTATTATTATTTTCTAAGTTATATTAAAGGTTTATAATTAACTTTTAATTTTAAGGGGCTAATAAACCTTTAATAATTTGGTTATTAACGCTTTTTAAAATTTTTAATAAATCTTTATTCTTAACTATAATAAGCTACGCTCGTTAAGCTTTATTGCGTTAATTAAGGTAAGTAATAAATTCATTAATAATTATTTTTATAATAAGCGCTACCACATATACTTAAAAATTCGGATTTAATTTATAATAAATTTAATTAATATATTAAATGGTTTAATTTATTTATAGTAAATGCGCATTTCGGATAATATTTATTACTTATACTTAAATATTAATATTTTTTAATGCTTTCTTTTTTAACTATATGGAATTTATTAGATTTTTCATAGCGTTAGCTTTTTTAATTTTAAACCTTATAAATAATTTTTGCAAATATTTTTTAAGATTTGCCTTTAACTTAATTCTTTTCTTAATAAATTATATAATCCATTATTTTGCTACTTTACCTCGATATAATTTATTAAATTATTATTAAATAATTAATTATTAAGCGGGATTTATCGCAATTTCTTTAACGGCATTTATAAAGATATAAACGTTACGTTAAATAATATATTTACTCGTATCTTAATCCTTAATACCATTAATAATATTATTATTTAAGGAAAAAAAGGCTAATGTTCATTAATTCCCAACCTTCGAGCTTAACTTTACGTTTTATAATAATTTATTAAGCGCGCTAATTATTATAAAAGTCGTTAATAATTATCATTAATGCTATCCCTATCGCACCTTAACGAAATGTTTTAAACGTAATAATTAAACTTATGTTAAACATTTTAACTTAAATTTAAACTTAAATATTAACATTATTTTTATTATTTTTATAACGCTAAGCGTTTGCCAATTATTACTTTAATTAATAAATGCGCTTCTTAAGATTAATCATATCCGGTTAATTTTGCTTTTAATTTGCCATTATTATTAATTTTAATATAATTAAAGATTTAATTAAAATTAATTATTTTCGCTAGGGTTAAAAATGCTATAAGAAAAGAGTTAAAGGCTTAAATAATTCTTATAAGGCTATTAATTAAAGGTTTAAAACTATCGTTAATATTAACGTTAACGCTCAAACTAAGGTTAACGCTCGTATTAAAGTTAATACTTATATTAAGATTAGCGATATAATCTTTTTTATTATGGGTTTAATTAAGTTTTTAAAATAATATATTATTACTTTAAGGCTTATTAACTTCTTCTTAAATAATATAAGGTAAAAGAATAACGCTCGGTTATACATAAGCAGGTTTTTTATCGCTACTTTTAACGATTATAAGTTAGGTTTTTCACTTAAAAACTTACCGCTAGGACGATTTAGCGTTAATCTAACAAATACATTATTAAATCTTCGTATATATATAATAAGCTTTAGCTAAAATAATAATAAAGCTAAAGGTAAAAGTAAAGATAAGGGTAATTTAACGATTAAATTATTAGTGATAAAATCGTCGTTAATTACTTTATTAAAAAGTTATCTTTGAGTTTATTTAAGGGTAAATATTATTAATATTAATTCTATTATAAGGAATTTTATTAGCGTTATTGGTTAGGTAAAAAACTATATAACAAATTAAATCATTATTATTATTAACTTTAAAACCGGTTAAATTAAGTTTAAAAACTTAAGAGCTTAATCTACTATTACTTAAAACTTCGAGGGGTTAATAACTTAATCCGCTTAATATTAAAGTGGTAATTTTAAAGAGTTTTTAATTTTTCTTCTTTAAGTAACCGTAAAAAATTAACAAATTCTAAATAACGTATTTACATACGCTTAAATCCTTATAATAATTACTTTTAATAACTTTTAAACATATTTAAAGCAATATTATTCATTAATAAAAAATGTTAACTTAAAAATCTTCTTCTTTTTAAGTAATATTTATATATATAAGGTTTAATAAAAGCTTAATAAACTTATTATTAATAACCTTAAAGGTTCGCACGATAGTAACTTAAACGTTAAAGGCTATATGATAAAACGTATAATAAGAAGTAAGGCTTTAACGTTAAAAACGTTTAAGGAAAGTGTTAAATAATGTTTAAGGAAAGCGTTAAAAAATGCTTAGGAAAAAGCGTTAAAAACGCTAAAGAAAGGAGTATATATTTAAATAAATTTAATATATATTTAAGTTAATTTAATACATATATAAGCTAATTTTTTATTTAAACATAATCTTATAAATAGATTTATAAGGAGGGATTTGTTTTAGCGTAAACTTTAAATATAAGCAAACCGCCTCCCACTTTTCTATATAAAGAGTGAGAATATTAATAAAACTTCGAAATCTAAATATATTAAGGCTTAAATAAGCATATAAATAAGCGTATCGTTGTTATAAATATAAAAAAGGGTTAGGCTTTTTTCAAATATATAAAAGAATAAATATATTACTCTTTAAAATTAATATAAATATTATATAAGTCGCCATTTATAATAGGTAAGTAATAAAACTATTAATTATAAGATACGTTAATATATAAAATTATTATAAATTTTAAGATTTATATAAATGTTATTAAAGTAAAGCTATTTAACTAATAGTAAAGCTATGAAGCATAGTTTAATTAACATAATAATAAACGTAATAATATGTATGGCTTAATGTTTAATATGTAATTTATTACTAAATTCTTTATTTATAATTACCTTTTTTTATTAAAAATCTTAGGCTTTGCAATAAATTATAAGGCCGTTTATACTAACAAAATCAATAAGATTAATTAACGATTAATTAGCTTTTTATTTTATAGTGCTTATATTATATTTTAAAAGGTAATAAAAAATAGTAGAAATAACCCATTTAATTAAACTTTAATTTATGTTAGGAATAATAACTTTATCCGTATTAATAATTAATACCGTATTATTAAATATAAATATATTTATTAATATATTTATAAATTATTTTTACCGTATAAGCTATCTTAAATTATTTCTTAATTCGCTAGTTTTTAATTTTAAAAAAAAGTTTAATTACCTTTTTAACTTAACGAAGATTATAAAACTTAGAAACTCATTATAAATATTAAGTAATTTAATTATAAAATTAATGTAATATTACGTTATAAGGATAATTATATATATAATTAACTTTATAATTTTTTATAAAAATATTAACGATAAATTATTTATAAAAAAATTTTAATAAAACCTATTACTTTAAAAAGTTCTTAAATAAAAGGCTATAATATTTTATTTTTACTTAATATATAAATATTGCTTAGCTTTTCCAAAAAAATATATATAAGCTTATTATTATAATATAAGGGATTAAAAAATAAATTATTTAAGTTTTCTTTCGGTACCGCTTAAGCCGATAAGGTAATAGCAAATATATTATATTACTACTTTACTTTTAATTAAACACTAATAAATAAATTAATTTTATATTAATATATAATTATAAAAGCTTTAAACATATTACTTTTAATATAAGCATTTATTTTTTTCTAAGGATTTTTTAATTCCTTTAATAAGTTTTTTACCATTATAATATTATATCCAATAATATTTATTATTACTTTAATAATATAGTATTATTTTATTAATTAAATTTCTTAAGTAAACTTAATATGTTAGTTCTTTTTAGAAATTATTTATTAATTAAGTTAAAATTAAAAGATAATATTAATAATAAGCTAATCTTATAAAAGTATATCTTATTTAAAGAAAGATATTGTAATATTAATTTACCTTAAATATTATATATTAAATTAATTTTTAATAAAGTCGGAATAAAACTAATAATAATTTCTTTAATAAATTATTATAAATGCTACTTTTACTTTTATTTCATTAATATAATATTTGTAAGTATATATATTAATACGTAAAATAATTATATTTTCCTTTTAATTATATATTAATTTACGCATTACTTTTCGTTTAATATATTCCCTTTTCGCATTATTCCAACCATTTATTATTTACTTATAAACATTATTAATATTAATTAAAATATTACTACTTTATATATTTAGCTTATACTCACTTTATTTATTACTAATAAAAGTGAAATAAAGCTATATATATTAAAAGGAATTACTAAATTAATTTTTATTTATTAGAAAAGTGTTAAAGCTATAATATATATTAAAAAAAGCGCTTAGAAATAAATTTACTAAAAAAATAACGAATGATATATTCATTAGGAAAATAATAAGTTATAAGGTTGGCAAAGAAATAATAAGTTATAAATTGGATAAATTAATAAGCCCTTTATATTATTTATTATTTTTACATTTATTTATAATAATAAAATAATATAGAAAATAATAATAAGGGTAATATTTATAATCCTTTTTATTTAACTATAAGTAAATATTATTATACATTATTTAAGGGTTAATTTTATAAGCTTTAAATAAAGCTTATTAATAATTTTCCTTATATATATTTAATAAACTTATAATTAAAAAGAATATAAATTATATTAATCTTAAATTTATAAAAAAATTATTATAATATTATTTAAGAAAAGGATTAATTAAAATCTATTAAATAATAGATAAATTTTATAAAATTTTATTAAAATATAAGATTTTAATAGAATAAAGATTAACTTATTATAATAAATATATTTTTTCAAACGTTAATTAACAAGGTAAAATATTTCATTATAAAATAAGTAAGATAATATAACTTATTTTCTTTTATTTTTAAGCTAATATTATTATATATTTATTTATTATTATATATGCCTTTAACGATTTAAAGTTATTTAATATTTAAAATAATATATTATTTTATTTATAACAAATAATATTGTTTAATATTAATTTAAATTATTAATAACTAATAATTAATTATAACTTTATTGCTATTTTATTATAAACTAGTTTTAATAAGCTAATTAAATTTATTAAAGATTTACGCTTAATCGCTAATAAAATTTTACCCTTAGTTAAAAGTAAAGAAATTATATTAAGGCTAAAAAAAATGTCTTAAAGATAACTTACCTTTAATTAAGAACATAAAAAACCCGTTTACATTAAGCTTATAACTTTTTATTTAAAATATATTAACTATAAAAGGTAAATTCATTAATGATTTATAAAGGAATAAATTATATATATTAATTAAAGATTAAAGTTATTAACAAAAATATGTATTTAAAGTAATATAACGTTTAATAAAGCTTATATAAATAATTTCTACATTACTTATCTTTATTAAAAATATTTAACTTTAGATTAATAACTAACTTAACTTATTTAACATGTCCGATAATAAGCTATATAATTTACTTTTAAAATATATTAAATCATTATGCCTTACATATATATTTACTTATTAACTTTTATCCTATTTAATTTTTATACTTAACATATTTATCTTTAACTACTAAGCTTAATATGTTATAAACTAGCGTAAATATTAAACAATATAAAGATTAAATCGCTTATTAGTGATTAAAAAAGGATAATTTTTAAAAGGAAATTTGTAAATTACTTTAATATAATTACCATATTAAAATTAATTAAAAAACGCTTTAACAATACTTAATTAAATAAGATTTTCATAAGAATAAAACAAATACTAATATCTTTAAGGTAGAAATTTGCCAACTTTTTAATATAAGTTTATTATATATATATATTATTAATTACCTTAATTAAGAATAGCTTAAAATTAACATATTACTATAATTTCTTTAATAAAGGTTAAAAAAATAAGGAAAGATTCGCTATAAATAAGTAACTTACACTTTTAAGCTTATATAACTTATAAAATATTATTTTTTCTTTAAAAATTTTCGTAACGAAATAATTTTAACTTACTTATAATATAATAATAAGGTAATAATTACTCCAGCTTTTTTTATTCGGATTTAAATAAAAAACAATATAAAAAGGTAAATTACTAACTTAAATAAGTAACTACGCTATATAATAAAAGTAAATTAATTTTTTAAAGCTTATGAACAAATATTAAATGCTTTTAAGGACTTAAGGAAAAATAATATTTAAAGATATATTTAAAAGTATAATTACATCTTTATCTTAAGAGATAAATTATATTATATTTACCGTTAATAATACTTTAATGCTATACAATAATGCCGCAATAATAAGCTAAGTTATTAAAAGCTAAAATATAAGAAATTTATAATTTTAAGGCTTAATTATATATAATTTATAAATGATTATATAAAGCTTCGCTTTATTAAATTTAAAATTTATATTTATATTAACGCATACTTTTGTAAAATCTTATAATATAATGTTAACAAATTTAATTTTTTACTTATAAACGTATTAAACTAATATTTTCTTATTATTAAAAGGCTAAGGTTTTAATTATAACTTATTAAAATAAATTATAAGATTAAAATATTATTTATAACTATGGTATAGTTTTAATTAGTTATATATAATAAGTTAATAATTATTATAATAAATCTTAATGGTATGAATTATATTTAAATATAAAGCTATATATTTTAGGATTTATATAAATAAGGGATTAATAAGTAAAATAAAAAGATTAAATAGTAGTGGAAGTAATTGCTTTAAAAGGTTATATATTGTTAGATAATAAGTATATAAGATGGTATATTTTTTAGATTTAAACTAAATATTATTAAGCTTATTTTAAACATTTAATTAATATAAATAAATTTAATAGAAACTTAATACTAAATTAAGTTACACTATATATTATTTATAAGGATATTTTATAATAAGAAATTTTTAAATTCATTAAAAATTAAAATACTTACTATATTAGATATTATTTAAATATAAATTATATTATTACCGATTAGGTAAATAAGTTATAAAATAATATTAGAAATACTAATATATTAAATTATGTTTAAAACATTAAAGGTAATTTTATGTTAAAGCAATTAATAAATAATTTAAGCAAATTATTAATTAAATATAACTTTAATAACTTTTTTTTATTAAAAACATAATATATTTGTAATAAATAACTAGTAAAATATTCGTTAAGATATATAAGAAATTAAAGGAATTTATACTTATTAAATTATTTAAAGTTAAAAGTATATTTTAAGTAATATATAATTAAAAATAAGGAACTAAGGTTAACATTTAATAAGTTTCCTTATAATAGTTTAAAATAGTATAAGGATTAATTAAATATTCATAAAAATTAAATAAAAAAGGCTTAAAGAGATATATAAATATAAGGATATAATATTAATAAATTTATTAATTTTTTCAAGGACAATATTAAGATTATAAAATAATATAATAATAAGTTTTTTTAAAGGTTATATTTATTTTATATAGTATAATAGCTAATAAGTTTATATATTTTATTCTTTAAAACTAGGACGTTATATTATAAAATAATGAATTTTATAAATATGTATATATAATAAATATATTTATATTAAGTAAAATAAAAGAAGCTTATATTAATTTTTTAAAGTAATATTTAAACCTTTTTAATTAGACTTTTATACCTAATCGCTTAAAGAACTAACCTTAATACTTTAATAAATAAGTTTCTTACCTTTTTAAAACTAATAAGAAATTATTATTTCCTTTATTAATTCCTTAATAAATTACTTTACGTTTGAAATATACTTTATTATTTTTAAACTTATTTCTTTTATCGTTTAACGTTTTGTTATTTAACCTAAATATTTATTCTTAATAAATTTTATTATTAATATTTATTTTTTATTTGCTTATTTAAAAATATTTAAAATATATATATGCAATTATATATAATATTTTTATTTTTATAAAAAAAAATTATTCATTAAGTAAATAATAAACTTATAACCTTTTTTTATATATTCCCACTATAATATATAAAGTTAGGCTTTAAAACCATTTATAATAATATTAAAAGTAGTAAAAGTTAAAACAAATTAACTTATTTCTACTATAATATTACTAAGCTTCTTAGCTATATTAAACAAAATAATATATCCTAATATATATTAATTTATACCTACTTACATTATATTAATTTTAATATAACCATAACCTTTATATTTAAATATAAAAAAGAAATAGCTAAAAATATTATTAACTTAAACCGCCGTTATTTCTTTATTAAGGTAATTATTTAAAAAGGTACGTAAATATTTATAAAGCATATTAAATACTAGGGTAAAAAGTTTTAATTATGGAGTAATTTTTATTAAAAACATAGCTTAATAATTAATAAATAAGTTATTAATAGTTTTATATATTAAACCTTAATTAAAACGCTTAGTAATTGCTATTATATTTTTTTAAAAGCTTTTTTAATATTATTTTTTTTATATGTAACTCTTATTTTATCTTTATTTACATTTCTTATAATATTAATTACTCCTTTATTTATTTTATTTATCTTATTTATCCATTTTTTTAACTTAATGTTTTATTTTTTATTTAATTAAATTACATTCTTACGTTTTTCTTAACTTTTTTTTAATTTACCCCATAAAAATAATTATATGTATTTAAGTTTAATTAGCTTTAATAAAGAATATTTATATAAAAACTTAATAATTTTAAGGATTTTTTT
Source organism: Hypoxylon sp. PDH2405 (assembly GCA_023628415.1). NCBI lineage: Eukaryota > Fungi > Ascomycota > Sordariomycetes > Xylariales > Hypoxylaceae > Hypoxylon > Hypoxylon sp. PDH2405. The sequence goes on along the minus strand of JAMAKT010000073.1, from coordinate 98,672 downwards.
TATATTATTTAAAGCGTTATGAAAAGTTTTACAAAAGAAAACATAATTTTGTTAAAGTTTTTTAACTTGGAATATTAATTTTAAAATTAAATTGTAATAATTTTTTAAAGCTGTTTAAAACTTTATAAATTTATTATTATTATTCATTTCAAATATATTATTAAATAATAACGTTTTAATAATAGAAGATATAAACTTTAACGTAAGGTTTTCTTAATTTATTAAGAATTTTTTAGATATATTAAGTAAAAGAGGTATAAAATTTTTTAAAGATTAATTAATTAATTTTTAATCTAATAAAAAAGATTTTAATTATAAAAATATAATAGAAAAATTAAAGATAAATTTTTTAAAATAAGAAACGTAAGTTTTTTATTATAAAGTTTATGAACTTAATTATTATTAAATAATAAACAACTTATTATTTTAAGGCTTAACTTTAACGGATAATTAATATTTCTTTAAAAGAAATAACTTAATTTTATCCAAAGAATTATATAGCTTTTTTAGAATTGTAATAAAAAGAAATTTAATATTAAACAATATATTAAAATAAGGTTAATAAATATGCTTTTTTATAATAATAAAAGTTATTATAATTAAGTTATAAATATAAAACTTATAATTACTTATTTACAAAGTTATATTATAAAATTTATATAAAAATAAAGCATTATTAATAATAATAAAAAGGAATACTTTAAAATATCCTTATTAAAATATTTTTAAATAATAAAAAGCTAATTAAATCTTAATATTTTAATAAATATAAGATAAGATAAGATAATTAAAATATATTTAAAGATTTTATAAAATAATGATATTAATAATGTAAAATAACGTTAAATTATATACCTTATATAAAAATAATATTATAATATATAATATATAATATTATATAATATTTTATAATATTACTTACACTTAAAGCATTTAATTTAATACTATTTTATAACGTTAATTTAACACTTTTTTTTTCCCCGCTTTATAAATAGAATAAAAAGTGGGATATTAATTTTAAACATTAATAATTTATTAAGATTAAATTATATAGATATAGGATTTAAATTATTAAAAAGGCCTTTTAATTACGTATAAAATAAACTTAATTATATTCTCATATAATATTTATAACTAAAGTTATTTATAATTAAAAATAAAAGATTTTTAAAAAGGTTAAAGAATAAGGTAAATAAAAACGCATATGGTTATTTACACCTTTAATCTTTTAATTATTTAAATATTACTTATAAGGTTAAATGGATAAAAGATATATACATTCCTTATTTAATTAGATAGAATTTCTTTTATAATTTATATATTAAATTTCTAAACGTTTAAACCTTTATTAATTTTATTTTAAATATTATTTACATTAATTTTAAATTATAATTATAATAAATAGGTTATATATTAATTAAATCGTTTGATATATATATTTTTATTTTATAACCATAATAACATACCATTTATTTATTTAAAATATATGTTTAAAGAAGTTAATAAAGCTTATCTTATAACTTAAACCTTAAGTTTTTATATTACCCGAGGAATTACTTTATTTTTAATTCTTTTCCTTATATAAATATAACTTTATATACTTTTTATATGAACTTTTATTTAATATATTTTATATTATTTACATTTTTAAGTTGTAAGGCTTAAAAATAATATAAAAGGTTTAATTTAATAAATTTAATAATTATAATAAACTTAATAAACTTAATAAACCTAATAACTTTATTAAATATAACTTTATTAAATATAGCTTTAATAAATATAACTTTAATAAACATAACTTTAATAAATATAGCTTTAATAAATATAACTTTAATAAGCTTAATTAATTTAATAAACTTAATGGGTTTAATAATTCTAACATTTTAAAGAATTTTATAAGTAATGCTTTAAAACCTTTAAAACTTTTAAGTATTTTAAATTCTTTAAAATTTCTAATATTTCTAAGCTTTTTTATTTTATATATAACCTAACCTACCATATATATAACTTAATTAAGGTTAATCATATATACGGCTTAATTTAACTTAATTATATGTTTAAATTAACCTTAATTAACCATATATATAACTTATTCTTAACTTATTTAATATACCATTGAATTAACTTTAAAACAATATAATTAAAACTTGTTTATAAGAACTATTTAATCCTTTTTAAGAAGATAATATTAAGGATTACTTATTAACTTTTTTTAATTTCCTTAAACATTAAAGCGATAATAATATAAAAATATATTACTAATATTTATAATTATATAAAGATTTAAGTATAGTTTCTTTAAAAATATTATATAAACTTAACTAACCTTAATACCTTTTAAATTATATAAGGATAACTTATTTTTTTATAAGAAGGATATTTTTTATATTTAACGAAAATAAAAGTTATATAAAACATTCTTATATAACTAATAATATTATAAATTCATTATTAAATAAATAGGTTATTATTAATAAGCATTAAATCTTATCGTTTTTTTTCGAAAACTTAGCATATATTATAACCTTTTTTCTTTTCTCTTAGAAAAATAAAAATATAAAAAAAGCGCCGTAAAATATTTCTATAAATTATTAAATAAGGGAAGATTAAAGTTTATATAATATTTTTATATAAATGTAAACTATAAATCTTATAAATATTAATTTATTATAATTAAGATTATATATTAAGATAAGGCCTTTTAATAAGTATTAGGATATAACTTAATTAAGTTATTATAATAAAGTTATTATAAAATATAGATATAATAAAAATATATAAATTTTTTTATATTAAATTAAAGTTTTATTATAATATTATCCCTTATACTAAATGAATTAAATTAAGTGAAAAGATTAAATATAATTAAGGAAGCTTTTAAAGTTATTATATAATGCGAACCACTTTATATAAATTAAACTATATTAATATTATTATTATAATTACTTTAATAACCTTATTAATAGTTAAATTTTCCTTTTATAAAATTCTTATACGTTTTAATATTAATTAATTAAGCATTAATTATGATTTTCTTTACTCCTTAACGAATAAGTAAAAGAATAAGGTTTTTAAATAAATTATTATTATTATTAAAAGTGTAAAGGTTTGGCTTTACATTTATAATTAATTTTTAATAAGTTAAGACTTTTAAGCAATAATTAATTAATTATTTTATTAAAGTTAAGTAAAGAAAATTTTTCAAAATCTTTATCAATTTAATTAAATTAATTAAAAATATAAGATTAAAAATAAGCTTTTATTTAACATTTAATTAACCTTAATAAACTAATTAACTTATTTATATGATTAAATAAAGTAAATATTATGGATTTAAAACTTAACTTTATTAAGGCATATAAAATTTTAAGAGATTAAAATGGTATAATTATTATAGCTTTTCCTTAAATGCCTTAGCTTTTAACGAATTAAAGGTTAATTTTAAATTAATAAACATATTTATAAGGTTTTTATAAATGTTACATTATTTAATTTCCTACGTTATATATTCCCAAAGATTTATTAATTCTTTTAATCGCTTCATAACACAAATTATTTAATTTAAAGATTAAAAATATTCCTTAACTTCGTAATAATTTTCCTTAGAAATCCAACCTTAAAAATTACCTCATTTATTTTTTAAAGATAATATTAAGCTAAATTTTAAATTTAAATTAAATTTTAAATTAAAAGAAATATAATATTATAACGTAAATTTTTTTTAAAGGTAAGGTTAGGTATATTTAAATTAAATTATATTAATTTAATTAATTAAATATTAATATATTAATTTCCCTTAAAATTATAAAAAAGAGAAAATATATTTAAATATATATATATTAATATTAATAAATATTAATGTTAATAATATAATTAAAAATGTATTAAAGCTTTATTAAATAATAACTTTTTATTATTAAATCTATTATTTTAAGAGATAATATTTTATAATTAAATGCCTTATATATATATAATTAAGCGCCCTTAATATTTATATATTTGTATTTTATAAGTTAAAATGACTTATGCTCGTTAAAAATAAAAAAACGTACTATTTAACATTTTATAGTAAATTAAAATGCCTTATTATATATTATTTATTAAACGCTAATATAAAATAATAACATTATTAATGTTAATTAAATATTAAGTTTTTAAGGATGTTTATTTTATATAAATTAATTACTTAAAAAGAAATTATAATAATATTAATATAAAAATAATAACTTTATTAATGTTAATTAAATATTAAATTTAAAGATATTTATTTTATATAAATTAGTTACTTAGAAAGGAATTATAATAATATTTTTTAAATAATATTAACGTAAATATATATACAAAAATAAAAAAAGGCAAATTAAATAAAATAAAACCTAATAAAGCTATTTTACTTTAACTTAAATCTTAAGTTACTAAATTTCCTAAGGCTACCCATTAATTTATATATTATAATTTCCCTTTTACTATTATCCCTTAATCCCTTTATTAAAAAGCTATTTACTTTATTTCTCTTATTATTATTATTTTAAAAAAATCTCTTTTCAAACATTTTATTTATTCCCTTATTTATTTTAAGCATTTCTCCTCTTTTACCCATTAATAAATTCCTTAATCTTAATTATTAATAACTTCCTTAATCATTTTATTTTCTTATTTATTTCCCTTTTTTTAAATATTTTTCCTTTTTCACTTATTAATAACTTCCTTAATTTTAACTATTAATAACTTCCTTAATTTTAACCATTGTTAATTTATTATATATAAGTATTTTAATATATTATAACGTTAAATAATTAACTTTTAAATAATATAGCTTTAATTTAAACCGTTTACTTAACCTTAGTTAATCGTTTAACTTAAACTTTAAATATTATAATTATATATAAAAAGAAAATATTTATGCTAACATATTTAAATAATTCAATCCCATAATTTAAAGTTTTTTATTTATATATAAATATATACCTTACCTTAACTTTTTTTATAACCGTAAAACCTAAAGGAAAAGTTTAATATTCCCTAATATATTATATTCTTTATATTATTATTAGAAATTATTAATATAAAAGCAAAGGGGCTTTAATTAATATTAATGAAAAAAAGAATATAACATATAAAGGCTTTTTTTTATCCATTAAGAAAGATTTAAATAAAGCTTTTCTTATTAAAATACCCGTAAATAATGTTCTTTTAATTGGTAAATTATTGTAATTATTATACTTTTATATATGTTTTAATTATAAAATATATAAATATATATATATTTAATTGCCTTTATTTTTATTTTATTTTAATAATAATCGCTTTAATAAATTATAACAATTATAAATATCCTATTACTTTAAACTTTAATAAGTAAGTTTTTCTTAAAGATAAAATACCATAATTATAAAAGAAACTTTTAAACTTATTATAAAAATATACGTTATAGTTAATAAGATATATTTTTAGTAAAAATTATATTAACTTTTATAATATTAAAATAATTCTTAAGGCAATTTAAGATTAAGTTAAAAGAAACCTATATAAATAAATAAACTTTTAAATTAATAAAGTTATTTTTATCCATAATAATTTTAATAAAATCCCTTTATAATTTAATATTTATATAATATATAATATAAGTATACTTATTTCATTCCTAAAACCTTCTTAAGATTTACTTAAATAGTATAACTTATTTGCTTATATTATATTAATATTATTAAACCTTAATATTATTACTTACAAATTAATATAAATATATTATAACTTTAAATTTAATGGTTTTTATTATATTCCTTTTAATTTTATTTTTATTTATTTCGCTTAGTTTATTTTTTATATTATATATATACTCCTTTTTAATAAAGATTAATATATTATTAAATATTATTATATTATTATAAACAAAATAAAGGATAAATATAAAAATAATAATAAGGAAATAAGAGATATAAAAAACAAAAGCTTATTATAAATAAATTAAAATAACGCTAAGGCTATAAGGAATATTAAACAAAAAGTAAGCCCTTAAAATTTTAACGAGATAATTAATAATAAAGATAAGGCTTTTAATAACTTTTATAATAATAAAGATAACGTTTTTAATAACTTTTAAGTTAATACCTTATATTAAATTTAAATAAACCAAACTTATAATTAATTAAATAAATATAAAGGTAATTATAATCTTATTAAAGAAAATGCTAAATTTAAAAATAATAAATATAAGCGCTTAACTAAACGTTTTTATTAGCTTCGTTATTTAAATATTAGTTACGGTATTAAGCATACTTATAAAATATTACCTTATTATTTTATTGCCTTAAACTAAGAAAAACCATTACTTAACTTATTTACATTTATTATTAATATTAAAAGTAGCGATAAAAGCATAAGCGATATTTCGAACCTTATCCGAACTTTTCCTTTATTTATTTCTAAATCTATTAAGCATAGCTTAAATATTATATTTATTTTTATTAGCCGAACCTATATAATACATTTTAATATATAAGGAAACCCTATTAAGATTAATAAATTAAATAAAAGTATTAGCATTAATTATTTCCCTTACCTTAATTTTTTTTTATTAGTTAAAATTATTAAGTATTATTAAAAAATTTTAAGTATTTACAAATAAGTTTTTAATTAAATTCAAATTTATATATAAGGATATTATTCTTATATTCTATAAGCTTATAAAGCTATTATAATAAATAATAAATAATAATACATATTTATTTAAGTTAATATATTTATTTAATTACAAAACTTTAAAACTTTTTAAAAAAGGTTTATTTTACATTTTAAATAATGCATTTAAAAACTTAAATATTAGCGTCCTTAATTAAAAGGTTTAAAATAAATTATTACTATATTTATTTAATATTACCTAAGCTTAATATTAAGTTAACTAAATTATTTAAGAAAGTTATCCTATCTTTAATATTAAAAATACTTAGATTTTTATATCCTTAAATTATTATCATTATTTTTATAATATTATTAAATCTATATGAGAAAATCCTTCTCATATTAAAAAATAAATAAGGTTATAAATATAAATAATTATTTTTTTTCAATAATATTAAAGTTACCTTATATAATACATAACAATTATATCATATAATATATATATAACAAAGGAAATTTATAAAAGTCATTTAAAAATATTATAAAATATTATATAACTTTACATTATCCTTAACCATTAAATTAGCTAACTTTAAATTTAAAAGCTATTATAATAATTATATTAAAAAAATACCTAAAATACTAATATACCTTATTACAAAGGATATAAATAATAAAGGGAAAATAAATATAAGGATATTTAAAAACAAATTACTTATCTTAATTAATATTAAAAAAACACTACCTATAAATTTAGTTTTCTATTTATTATTTATTATTATTAAAAAGTATAATTAAAACAAAATATATTTAATGCTAATTTTAAGAAAAAAGGCACTTTTAACTATTTATAAAGGCCACTTAAAAATACATTTAACTACTTATATTATTTATTATTAAGGAAGTATTAAGTTATAAAATAAAAAGAATGGTTTTAAGAAAGAAAAAAAAAGGCTCTATTTTATCTTAGGGATTTAATAACATTCCTTAAAATAATAATTTACTATTTAAAGTAATAACCATATTAATAAAATTTCTATCCTTATTTTTTTATTATTTACGCTATTAATAATATTAATTAATATTTATTTATTTTATTTATATATTATTTATATTTTTTAAATTTTATATCTTTTTATATATATTCTTTTTATATTAAATTTTATAAAAATAAAAATTATTATATATCTTAAATAAAGTAAATATTTAGCTTAATTAAAAGGATATAATATATAATTTAATTAATTAAATATATAAATAAATTATTAAATTTAAGATTAGCTTAATTTTAAGAATAAGTTTTACGAAATAAATAAGTAATAATATATTATTTTAAAGGCTTAGCTAACATTTTAAAGGTCGTAGCTTAAATTAAGGTTAATTATAAAGAAAAGAAAAAGCATAACTAATAAATAAAAATAAGAAAATAAATCTTAAGGCATTTCTTATCATTAATAATTAAAAAAATAGTTAAATAAAAAAGTATTTAACTATTAAGGCATGGCGTAAAATTATAAATTAAATAAAACGTATAATCTTAGCTACCCTATTTCCTTTCGAATATATTAAATTATTAATTCTATTAATTTTTACCATAAGTTTATATATAAATCTAAATTATATTAACGCATTTTTTTTTCTTTATTTTAATGCCATTTAAAATATAGGAATAAATATTAATTAACCCCTTATTTAAATTATAATTAAGAAATATTTTACCATATATTTAATAAAATAAATATCCTTTAATTATATATTAACATTTAATAGCTAACCTTATATTAATATAAATTTATATATATGGTAATTATTTTATTAGTAATTGTTAGGATTAATTTATACGCTATATAAAAGCAAACGCTAACATATATTTAAATTACCTTAACTTTTTTTTTAACATTTTATATATATTAAATATATATAAGTACTTACGCTTAAAGTTAATAAATTAATTTTATATTTAAGATTTATAATTTTTATTATATAATATATATTATTACTTATATTTAAAATGCGCTTATTTTTCTCCCTTAAAAATCCCTTTTTTAATAATTAAAAATTTTAATTATATTCTTTAAATATAAATATAAAAGATTTCTTTCCTTTCCCCCTTTAACAAATATACGTAATATTTATTTATTTATTAATAATTATTTGCTTATTTATATTTACTTACTTACCTTAAACTTTATTATAAGTTTAATCTTAAACAATTTTAATATATTAAAGCTTTAAAAAACTTATTTAAAAAAGTTAAATTAAGTAAGGTTTAATTCCCATTAAAATATAAACTCTTAAAAGCAAAAGATTAACCTTATTAAGCAAATTAATAAATCTTAAAACAATAAATTCCTTAGCTTTATTAATATTAATTTAAAAGCTTTTAAGTTAGTTAATAATAACTTAAGCTTTAACTAAAATTAAATAAAAAGCTTTAATTAAAAACCAATAAAAAGTAATAAATTCCCGGCTTAATTTAAACCACTAATTAACGATTTTTTTCTTAGAAAAAATAATAATAAACTAAACTTAATAAATAATACTAACTTTACCTAATATATCGCTTAAGTTTTAACTAAAATTTAAAAAATATATATAAATAATGTTATTATTATAATATTAAATAATTCAAATATATAAATATTTTTATTTCAATTTATATTAAATACTTAAAAAATCTTATTAATTATTATTATAACTTTAAGTTAAATAAACTATTTTTTTAAATAAACACTATTAAAATTAAATATATTATTACTAAGAAATTAAACTTATGCCCTTATTAATTTTTAATTATAAAAATAAGCTTTAATTAACTTTTATTTAATATAATAATTATTTTTAATAAATTATAACTACTTATATAATAATAGTTAACATTATTTTACCTTCGAAATATACTTATAAAAGTTATAAGGGAAATAAAATTATATTTTAATATTATATTATTATATTAAATTATTTAAATAATATTTATATTACATATTATTATAATAATAATAATTATAAATGTTCTTATAAAATTAATACGTTAAATATTAATTATTATATTATTATATATAATTATTATCTTAACCTTTATAAATATAAGTAAGCATATAAAAATAATTAACTTATTTTTAACGCTTATTAATATTAAAAATTTTAAATTAATACTTAATAATAAAATACTATTTATTAAGTAATAATAATATATTTTTAATACTTTATTTAAAATTATTAATAATATTTTAACTTATTTAATTATTATAATAAGCTAAGTTAAAAAGTTAAAACGTTAAATATAATTATAATTTTTACTTTAAAATATTATATATAAAATATTAATATATATATATATATTAACTTATATATTTATTTATAAAAGTTATAAAAAAAAATAATACTTATAATATTAAAATCGTTTTAATTAACTTTTTTAAAAAATATAAATATTAATTAAATACGTTTTTTATTACTAAAGTTATGATTCTTTACGGCTTTTATTAAATATATTCCTACAATATTAATATAGTATTTCTAATTATATATATAATATATATTTCAATACATCATTTTAATTAACGCTTTGGCGGTTTCGTCGTTATCGTCCGCCGTTCAATGGCACGAGTTAACATCACTCACATCACACCTCCTTCTCAAGTAGCCCCACTACCACTACCATCTTCGGGTATCGTAACTATTACATGCATACCTATGCACATATATGCATACACATATGTATGTATCTAACCTTATTTCTATTCCTCATACAAGTAGCTTCTTATAAGCATCTCTTAAGACTATATCAATAAAGGATCCTCATACCTCCGACAAGGAGATGAGTAAAATTTACTGTTTCATTCAACTTATCATCGCTCTTAACTGCATATTTTTAGGCGTTTGAATTTGTTCAGTGGACTGTAATTTCTCTATACCTCTCAATATCACCTATATCATTCCTTCAACGAGTAGTCTTAAATATCATTTATATCGAAATGTCCCGTGTGCAGACGCTACAGTTTCAGGAGGTGGAATTGCTATTTTCAGTAGACAGTAGCATCGGTCCCAACATAGCCCGGGAAGTTAAAATCGTAGGCATGTCAATCTCTTCTCTCGAGAGATTCACCCTAAAATTCATGCGTATCTAGTCTTATAATCCTATCATAGGCCAGGCCATGGGTGTTATTGCGACCGGAGCCTCGATATATATATATATATAATCGTGACATTGATGTGTATTTTAGCCGTACTATGACCAGCACCCACCTATACATGGGGCTCAGGTTCAAATAAAGCCGTGGAGGTACTGGTGCCTTACCAGCTCAACTCCGCTCTTGAAAGACAAGATTGACATAGGACCCAAGTAACCAGAAAATTGGGTCTTGTCCATAGATGTCATAGTCCCTTGCTTCAACCAACACACTATAAGCTGCAACATGAGCCACGCCACTGGACGCTGCGCGCCATTTTTGCCCGTGGCACGTCGAGATCCATATCTAGGTTTGATCGAGGCAATTTGAAAGGATCTTTGCCATTCCTACAATCGACCTGGCGGGAGCATCAAGAGCGGGGCTATAAGGGGTTCGGTACTGCCTGTTATTGTTGGGACGCTACCATGTAACGGTAGAGGTATGGTGTTGTGTACGGGAAGTTGGCGGAGAGGCAGGCCAGCTTCAAACTATCTCAGCAAATCCCGAATCGACGAGCTTCTTTGCGTCAGACCACCTCAGGATGACGATATCGCCATTCTTGCCATCCATCTCGCCATCGGCATCGGTTCCGCGGCCTTCGACCAAGGTATCCCTGAGCAGGCGGATAAACACAGCTGTGTCAAGGTCCGGTGCGTCGATCATACTGATGTTTCCAGCAGTGTCATTCAGATTTTGTAGAGGTGGAGGGAACGACGATAAGAAAGACGAGAGATAATGATTATGGAGCAATGCTTGATGGCGGGTCGCGTATGCTAGCTCTGGTGGTGAGAGCCGCGCCCGAAGCGCGGGAGTAGACAGATAATGCAGTGTGTGCTTGTCAATCTGATAGATATAATCAGAATCAGGAATCGATCAGTGGATGATCAAGCAGCAACGTATCAACATACCTTGGCAATGCGTGCTCTAAGGTAGCTTCGAACAAGATATTTATATCGCTCAAGCTCGGTCTGTATGACGATTAAGGCGAAATTGGTCTTGGGGTCCATGTCCCCGGTCATTTCTTCGACTTTCTCGATCTGCTGCTTGATGCGCTCATTGGTGCGCTCGAAAAAGCCATCAGCTGGCCAGCTTGGAGACGGAAAGATTTGTCAGCGTCGAATCGTAAATGGTAAGGTGGTGGTTATCGCGTACTCGAGAAGTTCAGGGGATGATCTCTCTGCCATCCAAGCACGTGTCAGTGCTTGGAGGTCGCGCGTCTCTTGGGGGATTGAGTCGAAAGTAGGATCAACTTCCCGCAAGATGTCGTCTATATCCATCGTTGGAGACTAGGTACAACTTTCTATGTACTTTGACGGGTGTGATTATATAGGTACCTAAACAAATTGGACCTTTGAGAGGGTTAAGTTATAGTGCCTGGGTGAAGTATTTCATGCCGGAAGTTTCCCTAATAGTATCCAAGTTACTAACGGTAGATCGCGCTGCAATAAACGGACCAAACTTTCCAACACGCGTTCTACCACGCCGGTTCTGTTAGAAGTTGTATGGCACCTAGTTGCAATAGTGGCGGGGCTGGCGGGGTAGTTCGATAACCCCCACTATGTGCCAGAGATCGGAGGTACATACGCTAAGAAGGTTGGTACCTACATGTAGGTAATGTACTTCATACTTGGCCGCCAAGACAATTAGATGGAAAATGGAAGTTGGGTCCTTTCTGAGCCTCCTCCTACCGTACACTACCTACCTACTTACATGTACCGTCCATGTGGATATTATGAACATGAAAGACGTTAAGAAACCGGAACTTCAGCTCACCTTACGCACCTGTAACATTGAATACATACACTACCTAGGTACAGTATGCATACATATGTAGGTACAGAGATACCTGGAGATACCTACCAAACTCTACCTAACATATCTGGACGCGTCGTATACCAAGCCCTTCGAACCATAGCCATGCCGCCTTCATTCGTTTCGTATTTCTGTACAATTCGACAATGATTTGAAAACCTTACATCCCATCTCGGTAAAATGCTCCCTTTAAACGTATAACAAAAGCTTCGGTTGGCCTGTCTAACATGTCATTCCGTCTCCCTGGTATCAAGCTGCAAGGAGTCAGGTTACAAATATTACAAGTAGACATTACTGTCCTTTTGTCCCAGCCACCGAAACCATTCAACCAATGAATTCCGTGCTAACTAACGTCTCCCAAGGCTTTTGTGTCTCCCATACCCTTTGCATTAGTCGACGTGCATTGTGTATCTGATGTGGTTCTGTTAGAAGGGGGCTATATGGAAGATGGTCCATGGCTCCATCGAACTCACCTGGGTCATACCGTGTGCTTCGGCTGACTTGAACCTCTTGTGAATAAGAGCCCTCTGTCCCTCATCCCTGGCATCACATCCAGCAGTAAACATCGGGAATAGAAGGCATGATTCCGCTGTTCCACCAGGTCGAATACGACTAAAACATTCGATAATCTTCTGTACCGCCGTCTGGACCATTCTATCCTCAGACGGCTTTCCCATGATCCTCCGATAGAGATGGACGAGCCCGGCCCAGTGGAAAGCCTCGTTAGTCGCTTCCATTTCGCGCCTATCCCACTTCTCCACGTCGCCCTTCTTATGAATGTGCTTGCAGGGTACTGGTAACTGGACCATACTCTCGGTAACGGCTGCCTCAATCTTTGAAGCTTGCTCAAACACCTCCTCGCTTGGCTCCCAGCCCTGTCGCACATTGAGATCGTCTCCAATGCGCTCAGAATCGCATTTCCTAGCGAGATCAGCAATCTTGGCAAGAAGATAGATACACCGCGTGGTGAAGCCCATTATGCAGTCTATCTCATCATAGCCATCATCAATGTCATCAACTTCATAGTCAAATATCCAGGCTGACGAGGAACCCTTGGGTCCTCCACTGAGACTCCCAATAACATCAAGATAGGCGGCCCAGCTCCACAGAAAAGAGCAAACAGGATCGTGGCGGAAATTAGACTGTAACCCACGAAGACCTCCTGGGCGCGCAGTTATGAGTTCTCGTGCAAGGCCCAGATGCCTTTGCCAGGGGATATCGTATCCGAATAGCTTTGGAGAGATTATCTCAAGCGAAGCCAACATAATAGCTGTTGCGAGATTCGCGTTGGAGAAGTTCTTGTCCGGGTCGTTTAGAGCCTGGCGGAGAGACGGGAATACATCATCCACCCAATAAGCAATCCTAAATGTAGGCTCCGGATGATTCAGGACTCGCGCTCTATGCGAAGCTATGCGGCTAGTCTAAGCAACAATGCTACTATTAAGGGTAGTAGATGATCTTCTTACCTGAATAGGCAAGTAGAAGCGCTAAGAGATTATCGTCCTTAACAGCCATTTGAGGGAGAATTGTCCGAAATGGGTTGGCATGTGGATCATCATAAGGGACGAGAACTTTACCGGGGTTTAGTAGAGGATCGAGTATATACTAGAAAGCTTGCTTACCTCGGGCGGTATGGTTCAGGAAATGATGCTGGTTATCGAGATGTAAGTTGAATTTACCCCTTTTTGTATTAATAGTATAACTTACAAAATACTGTCGACGGTTAGTTATAGTCGAGACATATTAGGATGGAGTCACTCACGAGAAGGTTCATAGGATTATCCATTAGCCTACAAAGACGTTAGTACTCGCCGGGGTATACTCTCCTCGCCGATGAGTTTCACTTACTTTGACGGAAGTGGTTCCAAATTGCGAGGAATGTATATCTGAACTGGCTTCGAATAGTATCCTCCCTCTTCATCGTTGAATTCATTAGTCTCAACTCCGAACCCGAATTCGGTCCAAACCATATCATCGCCTGATTCACCGAAGGGAGCGTCCATAACCTCCCGTTGTAATAGCGGCGACGCCCCACTAATAGCCATAATATCATCATTTCTGCCAAGGTCATGATCTGGAAACCCTCGGTCGATGCCATAATATGTTGACTCCGTTGGCACACGCGTCCGAGTGTCTATCGGAGGTAGACCAGCCCTGGCGCGACACGCGTTCTCATCTTGAAGAGCTTGCGGGCCTGGAGGAGCCGATAGGAGCGAGTTTACGGAAAGCCTCCGGCTCACATGTCGCTGATCATCATCGCTATATGTAGACGATGTTGTAGGTGTCAGCGGGGAACCGGCTGACAATCCAGAGCCGACCGCGAACCTAAAAGAGGCTACGCTCGATTCCAAGGTCGAGCTCGCTGCAGAATTGTGCCTATGTTCAATTAGTCGCGCCGGCTGGGGGTCAGGCGACTGGAGATCCGACGTCAGCTTCGCGCGCTTACTGCTAGGCAAGGAGGAAGAGTCTGTATCGTCGACACTCGTGGACGGCGAATTCACCAAAGGAACTACGGCCTGGGGAAGTACTCTATTGCGTTCAGCTTTCGGCTGAGTTGTTGGGCTGGCCAGGGGTTCAAGCCTTCGAGTCCCCGGAGCATCTGACGACGGATACTGGTGGACCAGTTTGAACCCCCTGGCAGGTAAAGGTGGCGATAGAACCTCACGGCTAAAGTCTAGGACACCGGGCTCTGGTCGCTTCCCTCTTCGACCTTCCCAGTTCAAACGGATGCTATAGTCGCATGTTTCACCTGTCCTCTGACAGCTTCACCCGACAAAGGTTAGCTACAGTAATTAATCATTTACAGTAAAAGACGGAGTTTTCGTACTTTATACAATTAGGTCGCTCCTCTCCGCATTTGATTTTGCGGTTTTTACACGGCCTATTCGATCGAGTCAGCTGGGTAGCGCAAGTATAAAAGAGCGAACAAGGTAAACATACCAGCATCCATTTCGACTTCGCCGCTTCGGTTCAGGTGCGCCGGGTCTTTTCGGACGTGGCATTATACGGCAGCGACTCCTACAAACTATTCGTGGCCTAAGTGTGGGAAATTGCACGAGCACAATATCCCTCGTCCCGACGGCGACTGTGGCGCATATTCGACATGCAGGACTCTCGGGTTGAGAGGCGGCTTAATTTTTTTTTTCTTGGGAAGGATTGTTACACGGGTCGCGGACCAATGCAGTGCAGGACAAGAAGGATGGATGAGATGGCACAGTTGCAGTTCCGAGGAATCGGTTGCGAGAATACTTTGTGGTGGGCAGGGCGAAGCGGCTTTATGGGATGGGATTGTGATTGATATATAGCTCTGCGCCTTAACCCTTCCCTCGCGCGCGTGTGAGGAATTTACAACACAAGTCTTGTTGGACCACCTATCTTTGGTCTAGCAATGCGAGAAGATAAGGCCAAGACCAGGTACAGTAGTCAAGCCCGAGCAGAATGGCGGGGAATGATTGATCAGAGGGACGTGGTAAGCGCAACATTCAAACGCACATTCTGCAAGACCCCGGGAATGCGAGACCCGGAAGCTCAAGCGATGCCTAGAATTGGTCAAGCCCCCCGTCTGCACTGGGGAACCAGGGGATGGTTACGTGGGCTTCGACGTTGGACTAGGCCTTTACGATTGGGACTTGCGAGAACGCTACACTACGTTAGCAAAGTGGCTATCTCAGTATAGTATAGCAGTGTGGTAGTGTAGTGGTGTATATGTCATTTTCATTATACACTGTACGCTATATAGCCTACCTACGCAGCTACGGTACACACACAGACACTATACTAAGAGACTGGAGCTAAGAAAGTAGGACACACACGTGCTACCCCGCTTTCTGCTCTCACGTAGGTGGGTAGTGTTGTACTGGATACCTAATGTATGGCTACAATTCCTCGAAAGTATGTCGTTATATCCGATCAACGCCCGTAGCTGCTTTTTATGCTTGTACAATGGTATTACTACACTAATAGTAATTCACTCAAAATCGAGAAACTTTGATCATTGCGTACGTATTCCTGATAACAACAGAAACAACAGAGCCAACAGAACCAACAAGTTCTTCGGGCGCGTGCGTGCGTGTGTGTGTGTGTGTACCGTATATGTGTGTGTGGTACAGTATAGTGTACAGTATCATGGATGCTGATATGCTAATGTACCCTTTTGAAATCGTGGGGCTAAGATACCGCTGGTCCGTTAAGGTTTCGGAAGCGGGTGTAATAGGGGGACGATTTACAAAACGCTGGATCTAATTGGCGGGGTCAGCTCATGTTCATGCGGCCATGGATGTTACGTACAACTTACAAAGCCAGGTGAGCCATCCTGCCAGCGAAAAGCTAACGGGTTTAGCGGGGTATCGGAAGTCGTAGAGACCGATGAACTTTTAAGAGCTTACCTCATCCAATGTTTGACTGGGTTGACTGGGGTTGCTATCTCTGCGTTCAGCCTTCAAGCTTCAGCCTTAGCCTTGCATAAAATAAATACAGTTCCCTGTTTCCCCTTCCCCCCAAGCGACGAATATTTCTTTTATGATAACTTGGGCAGCAATTGGCGCGTCATTTGACTAAAACTCGCAAACCAACCCTTACATTTCGAATACTGCACAGATACAGCCTAATTGTTTATCTACTAGACACGGACACGTTGTCGCGACTACACTAACAGTTGCACTTGCGAGATGGCCGAAGTAGGTAATAAGAGAAGCCATTCAGACTTAGCTGAAAGCAATGGAGACGGTACGGAGCTTCAACAACCTGTATGAGAAATTATCTAACCCCTAGACTTAGACAGCTCTTCGGACGATGATATGGGGCCTCAATTACCCTCTACGACAGCTCCACCCAAGAAGAAACGACGAATACTGCCGCACGAAAAGCTCTATATCGAAGCACTCCCAAAATCGGTACGCTACTCGAAATCTCTAATGCACAAAGAGCAATTATCCTTCGTGAATATGACGCGATCGGAATTCCTTATTACAACTTCTATCGACGGGGTGGTTAAGTTTTGGAAGAAGGTTGCGGAAGGGATCGAATTTGTCAAGGAGTTCAAGGCTCACCAAGGCGAAGTACGGTCTGTCTCGGCTAGCCAGGACGGCCGGAGTTTTGCAACAGCTGGAGCCGACAAAACCATCAAAATCTTTGATGTTATCACTTTCGACCTCCTTGCCATGCTCCCGCTTGAGTATACACCGAAAAGTGTCTGCTGGGTACATAAACTTGGCGCCTCTCTGCCACTTCTGGCTGTTTCAGACGAATCAAAACCCCTGATTTATATCTACGACGGGCGAGGAGAAAACCAAAGCCCGATACACACCGTCAAGGGTCTCCATAGAAGTCCCGTGTCGATAATGGCTTTTAATGATGTCTACGATTGTGTAGTGTCCGCGGACGACAGTGGGATGGTCGAGTATTGGTCCCCAGGCGCCAATTACGAGAAACCGGACAGTGTATTCCAATATAAAAGCTCCACCAATCTTTTCGATTTCAAGAAGGCGAAGTCGACACCAGTCTCATTAACGATATCGCCATCGGGCCATCAGTTTGTCACGTTCTCCGTACCTGATCGTAAGATTCGGGTTTTCGAATTCGCCTCGGCTAAATTATATCGAACTTATGACGAGTCACTACAGGTCATTGAGGAGATGCAACAAGAGGGGACAGCCATGCAAAAGCTAGACGAGGTTGAATTTGGGAGAAGACTCGCCGCAGAGCGTGAAATCGAGTCTCCTTCGCTTCGAAACAAGGCCAACGTCATATTCGACGAATCAGGTCACTTCATATTATACGGCTCCATCCTTGGCGTTAAAGTGCTAAACACCCTTACAAATCGGGTTGTGAAGATGTATGGGAAAGATGAGCATATCCGCCTAGTCAACCTAGCTCTTTATCAAGGGCAGCCACAAAAGAAAGGTGTCACAACCGTGGCAATGGCGGCTTCAAATAACCCACTCCTGCAAGAATCGGAGGCGAGAGACCCGATACTCTTTGCAACGGCCGTTGGGAAAGTTCGATTTTATATGTTTACGAATGACGAGGAGATATCAAGATCAGAAAGAGACGTTCAAAACGAAAAACCTACCACCCTAAACCCCAAGAAGGCTTCCGAGAAGAAGATGGGTGAAACCGGCACGGCAGCCGTCATCCACACAACATATGGAGACATCCACATCCGGCTCTTCCCGGACGCGGCGCCAAAGGCCGTCGAGAACTTCGTGACTCACTCCAAACGTGGCTACTACAACAACACGATCTTCCACAGAGTAATACGCAAGTTCATGATTCAAGGAGGTGATCCTCTTGGTGACGGAACAGGCGGTGAAAGTATATGGGGGAAGGAGTTCGAGGACGAGTTTAGTACCCTCAAGCATGACAAGCCCTACACTGTTAGTATGGCGAACGCAGGCCCGAACACCAATGGAAGCCAATTTTTCATCACTACCGAGAAGACCCCGTGGCTCGACAATAAGCATACCATATTTGGGCGAGCGGTGCAGGGGTTGGATGTGATTCACAAGATAGAGAATGTGAGGACGTATAAAGAGAAGCCGGAAGAAGATATCAAGATCCTCAATATTGACATAGTTTAGGTATTCGCCGCCCTGCCTCGGAATACATGAGCTTGATTTGTTGATCATGAATTTCGGAGCTTTGACATGGGTGCTGAGTGTCTAGCATATGCAATGACTACAGTGGATAGATCGGAGTTCGTGCCGTCCCACACGATGAGATTCTACGTTATATGCCGCACCCAGTTTTAGTCTTATCGAACCACTACTGTCTATTCATGGTCCTACACCCAAGCTTTCTGTGTTAGATTCGTAGTTGGACTTCTCCGGACACCGCTCGGGCACCGAAATGGGACGGATTGACCGACGTGTATATTTTCTGGAAACTTTGAAGTAAAAGAGTGGCAGAGTGGTTAGCCCCTGGTTGTTACCTTTGTAGTACATACCGTTCTTTTGAAACTATGGATATTACCCAAATTGGAACGGAAATTGGTACATACCTACCGTAGCTGCGTATATATGTATGTAGGTAGGCCCATGGCAGCTGTCATTAAAAAAAGATTTAATGGTCCTCTTGTCTATTGGCTGTTAAATTTTTTTACGAGCGTTTACAAGGTCGCAATCCTCGTGCGTAAAGTGCATGTCGTCATTGGTAGACGTCGGGACGCCGGAAGGGGCACATCCAATTTGTGTAATGCATATGTGGGGGGACCGTCTGTGCAACGGTGGCTTGCAGTGACAACGTATCCGAGAGCCTGGGTGGCATTCAGAGACAATTTATTGTCATACACTTGATATAGAAATCCCGGAGGATAGGTACCAAGTTGTTGTCTAGTCCATCATACAACACGCTGTCGTTCATTTTGCTATCGAAATGGCCGATCATCATCCGCTTCAGAGACTCGCATCCCCGTCGAGGCACGTTTCCTTGCTTATTCATTTGGCAGGAATTTCATCTTTTGCGGCATCGTTCAAGTTCCTCTTTGGTTGGGAGACCCCTATGTCAGCCGCATTTGGGGGACACTTCCAGTTTCTTACTATCATCGGGCTAGCTCTCGCGCTGTGCACTTTCGTTGTCGGGTTCCTAGCTGATGTTACCCTCTCTTCGCAACTGTTTGGACTCAAGAATATACTCTCGGTGTGTTCTGCACCGTTAGAGGTATTGATTAGCATTCTCTATTGGGGACTTTGTGCCATCGATAAGAGTCTCGTCTTTCCGCCCGAGTTTCAGCTTGATTTTCTTCCGGATTTTGGCTTCCATGCCGCGCCAGCTCTGTTTCTAGCAATAGACTTGCTTCTTTTAAGCCCGCCATGGACTATTCACGGCTACTCGGCATTGGCTCTGAGCGAATTCTTGGCGTTCCTCTATTGGTTTTGGGTAGAATACTGCTATTCCCGCAACGGCTGGTGAGCTGCTTTGTCATGTCTTGTTTCAAAAGAGCTTTGTTGATAGAATTCTAACGTCTTCAAAGGTATCCTTATCCTATCTTCGATATCTTGAGCACGTGGCAGCGTGCACTACTCTTTACGTTCTCGGCGTCATTGATGACAGGGAGTACGATGATGCTGAAGTGGACGTACGGAAAGATAAACGGGATCGAAGAATATAAGAAAGCCGCGGTAGCTGATCCAGTCGGGGTCCGAGCGAAAAGGGAATAAATAAACTTATTAGGCACACATATTTGAGTACCTACATGTATCCAATTGTATTAGACCTTGCGATAACTACATGTTTACTTTCTTAGAAGTCAATCTCGTACGAATCGAATCACACAAGATTCAAGGATAACGGGATGGCCGAATTCTGAAAGAGAGAAGAGATAATGAATTAGGGGAGACTAGAATAGCGTACCTACCTAGCTAAGTTCGGACAAAGTGTCTTTGACTCTGTATATTTAATTAGGGACAAGGGATGCTTTTAGCATATCTAGCCTACCTATGAAATTGCCCATCCTTCAAACCGACTCTCTGTGGGATATGCTCTCTGTTTAGTGTACTGAGAGAGAGTGCGTGGATGGTTTACAACTATACATGTAGCTGCTAAAAGGTAAGTGGTATGTACCCAACCAGCCAACCTACATGTGTACCTACGCTAGTATCGTTATACTAGTATCGGCCCCCTGCCGAATCATGTCCAAATTTTGAAGCACCCCGCCATCGGAGTGGCCACCCCTCGGAGTTTTATTAAAAATTATAAAATTTCACTAACAGTCCCGCCCCCACCATGATGACTCTTGCTTGAGTGGACTAATATTTTTATTAGGATTCATAAGGTAGATCGGCCGCTTTGCGACAGAAGACAAACAATTGCCTTGTCTATAGCGAAAAGCAACTGCCTCCCAGCCCTCGGATTTCTCTCAAGTTATTAGTTTTCTCCTACTGGAAAAGAGACCAGGATTGCTTGGACAAGAGCCCATCATGTCTGTAAGTACACCCCACGTTGAGTACTCTAGTTAAGTGGTGGCTTCAAATAGCTGACTTATGACTGTCTAGAGCTTCTACATTGAGAACAAGAACGTGGGCAACAAGCTCGACAGCGAAGACTGGAGAAGTAGGTATCTGTTTCTAGAAGGAAAGAGGCTACGGGACTAATTGGTTTCCTAGTTCGCGGTTACAACCCTCTGACGCCTCCGGACCTACTCCAACATGAAATTCCCCAGACAGCCAGATCGAAACGAACGGTGCTCGGAAGTCGCGAAGAGGTGGTAGCTGTAGTAAATGGTACCGACGAGAAGCAGAGATTACTGGTTATCATCGGTCCATGTTCGATCCACGACCCGAAGTCGGCGCTCGAATACTGCGACATGCTATTGAAGGAGAAGGAGAAGCACAAGGATGAGCTACTCATTGTTATGCGAGCTTACCTTGAGAAACCGAGAACAACAGTTGGTTGGAAAGGCTTGATAAACGACCCTGACATCGATAATAGCTTCAACATTAACAAGGGTCTGCGCATGTCGAGGCAACTTTTTGTCGACCTCACTGACAAGGGAATGCCAATTGCTAGCGAGATGCTAGACACCATCTCACCCCAGTTCTTAGCAGATGTCCTCTCAGCTGGAGCGGTTGGTGCTAGAACAACTGAGAGCCAACTACATCGAGAGTTGGCAAGTGGTCTTTCCTTCCCGGTAGGGTTCAAGAACGGTACCGACGGGACGCTGAGTGTCGCTATCGATGCAATCGGCGCCGTCAAGCATCCCCACCACTTCCTCTCGGTCACTAAGCCCGGAGTTGTGGCCATTGTTGGCACCGTTGGTAACGAAGACTGCTATGTGATCCTTCGAGGTGGGAGCCGTGGCACCAATTACGATGCGAAGAGCATCGCAGAGGCTAAGGCGGCCCTAGCGAAAGCAGGTTTGCGACAGAGGCTCATGGTCGACTGTAGTCATGGCAACTCGTTGAAGAACCACAAGAACCAACCCAAAGTTGCTGCCGAGTTAGCAGACCAGATCTCCAAGGGAGAGACGGGCATCATGGGTGTTATGATCGAGAGTCACATCAACGAAGGTAAGCGTTTTCTCTATGGCTTTAATATCTGACCTAGATCGCTGACTGATTATGGCCCATAGGCAACCAGAAAGTACCGAAAGAAGGCAAGGCCGGTCTGCAGTACGGTGTTAGCATAACAGATGCTTGTATTGGCTGGGAAGATACAGTATCAGTCCTCGACAGCCTTGCCAACGCCGTCAAGGAAAGGAGAAAGAAGACCACCTTAACTATAAATGGTCACAGCTAGAGAAAAGACGTGCATTGGGGGTCACTGCCCAGGAAAAAAGATTTGTAACAAAAGGAGGTTTGAAATTTCTAGATATCCAGACATTTTACACAAAGGGGAAAAAAAATTGGAAGCAATTCATCGGCTATGCTTATATGATTTCTGTGATGTGAGGGGGAAAAAAGATACGTTTCGGTGCTATAAGAATCACCAAGAAATCAAAGTATTTTTGTAGTGTTGAACGGAATTCCATTTTGGGAGCTCCTTCTGCCCATAGCCAGCTTACATAAACAGTTTTATCGGTGTTAGATCGGTTGTTAGTGAAATCATGCCGTATGATTTCAAAAGGTTCTTGGCAGTATTGATCACGTGCCGAGTGGAACCAGCACAGTTGAAGCTTAACCTCGGCCAATAGGATGCACCTATTTCCAATTGCTTCAAGGCCTGAGCACTTTTTCATTCAACCTTGTTGTTTAAACCGGCTCGAACCTCTTCCAACCCAAACGACGAACCTCACCACGTCCCAATTGCCCTGTCAACCTACCCGGCGCACCTCCTACGAACGGGTAGAAGCTCGCCCTCCATGTTGGCAAGATCTTGCCTGCGCTCTGCGCGCATCCTCAATGGAGCCAGAAATGGCGCGACCGCTTTCACCAAGGTACGGACTGGCATTGCTCGGAATTCCGTTCAACAGCTTCAACCCGGCAGCAGCCACTACGGTTATATGTTATAAAAAGATTGGAATGCAGCTAATAATTGCCATCACGTAGCGATCCATCTCAACCTCGAGCTCAGGAGCCTCTACCGAATCCCCTCTGAAACTGAACGTGGCCGCTGCCGCCTCCACAGCCCTCGCTATCGGATCAGTGGCATGGTACTATCATCTCTATGGATCTACCGCACACGCCATGACGCCTGCTGAGGAAGGGTGAGTTGTTAGTCTGATATAAGACGAAGTCATTCAATATTTTCTTCCTTGATTCTCGACATCGAAAGGCGCATCGGAATTGGCCGCTTTCTCACGACTTGGGCCGACTATGCTAATACATCAAACTAGTCTACACCCGACAGCATACCCGTGGGTTCACGCACAATGGACAAAAACCTTCGACCACCAAGCGTAAGTGTCAAAGTTCTGTTCTTACGATTATGTTGTTTCTTACAGACCAATCAGGCTTCGTCGAGGTTTCCAAGTCTACCGTGAAGTCTGCGCCGCATGTCACTCGCTCAGCCGAGTTCCTTACCGAGCGCTTGTCGGGACCATCATGACGGTAGATGAGGCGAAGGCATTGGCGGAAGAGAACGAATATGATACCGAGCCTAACGATGAGGGTGAAATCGAGAAGCGACCCGGCAAGCTCTCTGACTACATGCCGGCGCCTTACAAAAACGACGAGGCTGCCCGAGCTGCCAACAATGGTGCTCTTCCTCCGGATCTAAGCTTAATCGTCAAGGCCCGTCATGGCGGTTGCGACTATATCTTCAGCCTATTGACCGGATACCCCGATGAGCCCCCGGCAGGTGCTCAAGTCGGCGCTGGTCTAAACTTCAACCCTTATTTCCCTGGCACCGGTATCGCCATGGCCCGTGTCTTGTACGATGGTCTTGTAGAGTATGAGGATGAAACCCCGGCATCTACATCGCAAATGGCCAAGGACGTAACAGAATTCCTCAACTGGGCGGCGGAACCCGAAATGGACGACCGAAAGCGAATGGGTCTGAAGGTCTTGACGGTCACAGCGGTTCTCTTTGCGTTGAGTGTCTGGGTCAAGCGATACAAGTGGGCAACGCTCAAGGCAAGGAAAATCGTGTACGACCCACCCAAGGCTACCAACAACATCCGCACGTAGAGGCGTCCGCTGCTGTATGTACTACTAAGCTACCGTACCGCTCCTTTGTTATGGCAAGGGGAGAAGAAAAAGACGTGAGGCGAAAGGGATTGGAATAATCCCGAGTCGCGGCTCTAGAGTGTATATCAAGTTCTTAAATTTTAGACGTTCACGGAAGTTTACTTGAAGCACATGAGCGACTTGATACCTATGAGAGGTCGATTTTCCCCAACTCAATCAATTTCTCCGGTATTTTGAAGAACGTACGGTGTATGCTCACTGTTGAATGGCCTCTGTGAAACAAAATTGTATTATAATTAATTTTTTTAATTCTTTTTGGGTCGATTGTGAACCATGTATCAGTCATGGCAGTATTCATCAGGGAAAAGAACCTTGAAGAGCCCTGGAGGCGGACACCGTGCTTCAGCCACCCTGCCACCTCACCCTGGAGCTAGCTACCTTCCATAGTGTCTCTTTCGCACTGTACCTCTAATTACTAGCTTCCACCCACTCCCACACGCACACACACACACGATGGATACACATACACGAACACACGACACCCGTGGATACAGCACGCACACAAACACATTACCTCCCTATATGTACTTACTACTAAACACCATAAATATCTAGACTAGAATAATGGATGGGATAATCAAATCAAGGCGGGGTCCTCGGCCAATTCTTCTACACTTCTTCTTGAGCAACCTGACTTGACAGATTCACCATAAATTCAACCAGCCTGGAGGCCTTTCCAACATCATCACGATATTAGATTCACTAGCCAACCTTCCACCATTATACCTACACCACGTTGTTACTGCACCAAGTTCACTTTTCGTGCCTAACACGACCCGGAAGCCCTCGCAACGATCGCAAGGCAAAGCAAAGCACTTAATACCTAGATGCATATAGCCGATCCGTTCATAGCCAAACCTACAAAACATTGATGCATCATTAGTATCTAATGGCTAGTGAAAGCCAAATTTCTCCTCTCGAGTATTAATAAAGACTTACACGGACACTTTGTGGACCAAGATCATGGGTTCCCTGATGCGGGATGGTCTCACTGAGGCAGGTAACACGCCTCAGAACGATCTAGCCAATGACTACCTGTTCGGCTTTCAAGCTGGAAACGATTTCCAGCAGCAGTACACAGGGGATACGATCATCAATGGTTTTGTGCCCGAGGCTGACATGAAGGAATTCACCCGCTTAAGTCTGCTGCGCGGATTTGAAGAGTTCCACCAGATGCTCTGCTGCGCCAACTCTATGAAAGAAAAGGCAACATTCGATGACCCTCTCCATGGTCAGGATCTGCTTACCTTCATTACCAAGATCCTCGATCCCCAATCCCGCTCACCAGATGACGAAACTAAACAGCTGCCTATGGTCCAGCCGAAGGTCAGCGACGCCACTGAGGAGCCCGAATCTGCTAGGTTGGCCATGGACTCGCAACAGACGGATAGGAAGAGGAAGAAAGGTGAATTGTGGATGAAGATGGACTCGGATGAGTCCCTCAAGAAGCGCGTAAAGGAGGAGAAATCACCATTCTGGTCCACTCCAGACACAGAGTCTTCTGAACAGCAAGAAATTCGATCAGCAAAGGAGAACAGACGGTTGAGAAGAGAGAGGAGAAAGGCCAAGAAAAAGGAGAAGAAGCGAACGTTAAGAAATGAACTACAGGCTGAGAAAGCTGCAAAAGCACGTGGTGTGGAATCTCTTACTGCTCACGCCTCAGCTAAACGCTTGGTTCTTTGTGGAAGTCGCCGAAGCGGTAACGCCGTTACGCCCGCGGTAATCCAGGCCGGCGGCCAAGTTCCCGTTACTTCAGCTTCGTCTGAGAATGCAAGCATCTTTTTAAAAGGTCACCGCTCATAGATAGCCAGGAGTCTGTGAGCGGTCCTGGTTTCCTGCGCGACAATCACTCGTTACATGCCGCTACAGATCCCGAAGCAGGAGGTTTTATGAGAGAACTACTATCACTATCAATAATCTCTAGCAATACTGAAGTGATGCCCAACCCACCTGCGCCCTGTCTGGGCACATCGAGCAAGGACGATGAACTAGAACGACATGAGACGACACCCAATGGAACCGAAGGCGCTCGTCCCCTATCTCAGGCGCTAAGCCAGACAACAAAACGCAAAGCGAAATCGCCCTACTTCGTCACTCCGGATACACCTAGTGCACCTAAGGCGAAAGCTTCTCGTCCTCCCAGGGGAACTGTACCCTGCATTCCGTTTCCACGCCTTGATGCTCCAAAATTCGGTTTGATTCAAGAAGACCTCGCAACCGACCCTTTCCGCCTACTAATAGCTGTAACCTTCCTTATCCGCGTCAAGGGAAAACATGCAATCCCGGTATATCACAAATTGATAAATGAATACCCAACGCCTCGAGATCTAGCAGAAGCAGACACAAGCGACATAGTAGCGACGATCAAGCACCTCGGACTTTCAGCAGTTCGAGCCGCCGCAATACAGAAGTACGCACGTATATGGTTGGAGAATCCGCCTCAGGCAGGCATCCGATACGGTGTGAAGAACTATCCCAGGCCAGGTGACGGAGCCGACATCCACGCGGGAGAAATTCTAGGCCCCGACGACCCCAGGGCGTCAGCTTGGGAGATCGGGCATATGACGCAGGGACGGTACGCCATCGACAGCTGGAGGATCTTTTGCAGGGATGTACTCCTGGGCCGCGCCGAGGATTGGAGAGGCAAGGGACGAGAGGGAGAGTTCCAACCCGAGTGGATGCGAGTGCTACCCGAAGATAAGGAACTACGTGCCTGTCTAAGGTGGCTCTGGATGAAGGAAGGCTGGGCGTGGGATCCAAGGACAGGCGAGAGGGAGGTCCTGTCGGAGGATATGCGTAGAGCAGTTGATGAGGGTAGGGTAGCTTATGATGATGGTGGTGGGGTCAAGATACTTGACAAGGAGATTACTGTCTAGGATAGCGGTGCTCGGTGCTCAGTATACAACATGAATGTACATAGACGTACGCTGTTTTCAAGAGCCTCCCCATAGACTATTGTAATTATAGCTTGCCCAGGCAGCTAGATAATCTAGTTACAAACGATTGATTTCATCTTCAAGTCGGTTAAGTCAGTTAAGTCAGTCAAGTCAGTCAAGTCAGTCAAGTCGGTGAACTTGATCGTCAAAGAGACTCAGAGGTTTTCAAGAAATGAACATGCGAATATATCAATCCATAGGTAATCACCAATTAACCTAGTCCATATCTTCAAGTCTATTTTCATTTCCCAAGAAGGTTCACGTCTTATTCTTCCCTATCCTCGATTAGCCCCTTAGCCGCCTCTTGCTTAACAATGGCCTCTAGTATCAGCGCGGTCTTCCTATCATGAATCTCATCCAACGCACCGGACGCACTCATCCAAGCCGCGATTAGGTTTCCTTGGCGAGGAAATGAGGCTCCCATCCAATTCTCGGAGCGCAGTTGGCATCTATGTAGGTGTTGATATCCCAGCCAAGGGAAGTTGTAGGCTAGATGCAACTGCATAAGGCTCGGGTGCTCATCCAGCGATACGAGGGCCTGGCGCAAACACTGTCGATAATAGTGGACTGAGCCGCCCACGAAGCCAATACAGGAGCCTAACAGGAACCCCAGGCTTCCGCTTCCGGTGAGTATTCCGGCCGCTGCAGCAGTGGCTAAGCCGACCAGTGCCTTATATGAAGGTTAGGTACCTCTTAAAGTAAGGGGAATGGAGGCAAGGGAGGGGGGAGAGGAGACGTACTGCTGTTGAGGACGCGACGAACATAGACCGGAACATGTAGAGGCCGTGGCCGCTTTTTGGATGCTATGTCAATTTCTTCATTTCCAATGTTTTTTTTTTTTTTTCAAGACAATGGCTTTACCTAGGCCTGCTCCAATTTCCAATGGTCCTTAATAGCTGGCTAACATGACTGCCAACGTCCTTGGCGGCGTTGACCTCATAGTCGACCTGGGACGAATTTCATCGTGTCAGCATCGGACTTCCGAGTATTGAGAGAGAGCGAGAGAGACTATTTACCATTTTTGAGGGAATATTGCTTTTCTTGCCGGCTTCGTTTCTTTTTCCCTTTGTCGTATATACCTTGTTCGAAAGATACATGTAGTCGTATTGTATTTATTATATGTACATGTTGTAAGTATTGTACTTACATGTATCCTCTTCAGGCCCGTCAGTGATCAATCTTAACACATGGCCGCTCACTAGAGGGAACACGGAGGTGCTTTTTTAACGCACTGAAAAACACCGCATTGACCGCTGTAAGTCAGGTCTCAACTTCCAACTTTATTTTTCCAGATAGCTAGCTGCCACTGTACATATACATGTCTGGGTAGGTATTGTTATCTAATCTTCCCGATACATATGTATACCTACCACGCTTATCGAATCAACCCGAACCCGCAATTGTTGATGCCTCATCCTTGACCATGATACCATAATACATACATACACACCTACATACAAACTTACATACGTATACGCCTTCATAGCTTACTGTTGGCCGCGATAGGAAAGCAATCCCTGCCCTACTACACATTCATCAAGGAATACCGTGGCCGAAAACGGCAGATCCTCACGTTAGCAAGACTCGATTCCACGAGATTGCCCATGTATCTCGAAAGGTCGGGGTAATCTGCCACCTCCAACTCTGAGAAACAAGAGGGAAAAAAAGCATCACATACATAAAATGACACCTTAGGTACCGTCGATTCTGGGCCGTTTCGGCCTAATATCAGGTTGATTAGTAGGTCGATATGGGTCTATGATTGGGGGTTGAATATAACCATGCAATTGAACCACAAGACAGTCACGAGCTGTACCTACTCTCGAGCTGAGGGCGAAAAAAAAAGATCAACTTTTAAGGAGGACTACCCCTCTTGCAGACCCCGCAACCCCTTGAGATCGCAGCCTACCAGGTAGTATACATCATATCTACCTAAGTAACTCGTTAACATACCCCCAACCTAATTACCATACGTTTTGTCTTTTTTGTATACCTCCTTAAATACATCATAAGCACTATAAATAAACACCATAAACGCCATAAACACCAGAAATACCTAAGCTAGATGGGTTCGATCGACGCTTCTAACAATGAGTTGACCGTACTGGTCACCGGCTTCGGGGTACGTCGACTGCAACATGCCGCCTTTCGGGATCCGACATGAAACATGTGAACTAATTCCGCACAGCCATTCAAAGAACAATATCCAGTCAATCCGTCTTGGGAGATAACTACATCACTGCCAGACTACTTGCCCCCTGACAGGGTCAAAGACCCTGCCCGCCAGGCGCCCGTAAACCTACCCGCAGTCCGCATTGTAAAGGACGGGCCGGTCCGCGTAAACTATGAAGTCGTCCGAGACATGGTGCCCACGCTTTGGGACGATCCTGACCAGAAGGTCGATTATGTCATCCACATTGGGATGGCCGGTCCGCAACCCGTGTATTCCATCGAGAGGCGTGGCCATCGCGACGGTTACGATAAGCAGGATGTCGATGGCCAACTTCTACGAGATGAGCAGAGACGCAAGCAGGAAGGGGATAAATGGATATGGCAGTGAGTTTAAAGTTACTAACTGCTCCGTGCGCAGTAAACATCAGCCCTAATTGCCTTTCGCAGTGATGTGCCCGAGGAGCTTCTGACTGACCTAGATATTGACAATATCTACAAGCGATGGGTCGAACGCAGCCCAGTAAGAACTTCACCTCCCCCTCCCCCCGAACAAACTTACTCGCTAATGAATACCATGTAAAAGGATAACCTCAGGTTGCAAATCTCCGAAAACGCTGGTCATTATCTATGCGATTTCATCTACTTCTCAAGCTTGGCCCATCTGTACAAGCAACAGCGGCCGAGGAAGGTCATCTTCTTTCACGTCCCCTTGCATTCCGACGGGGAATCTCTCAGTCGTGGAAAGGAACTCGCGTTACAGCTAATTAGGTCAATATGTGAGGTTGGTCTTAAAAAGGCGCCCTTGTCTTAAGACTCAGGCTCTATGAGGGTAGATGTTGGCTTATCATATAGAATGCCACATAGTTGTATCTTACTGGAAACGGTGCATACCAGGTCAATAGGCGAGATGTAAGTTGCTATAATTATAATAGGTGACGATCAGCGGATGAGAAAGACTTCGATAGGGGGGAATTGACCAAGTGGGTTTCCTTCCTCCTGTAATTCTGAGAACGATAATACGAGAAATATCACGAAAGAGCCAGCTCCGTATAGCTCGTGACTTAGTACAAGGCGATCGCACAATGTACACCCAGTGTTCAAGCATCTAGGACCAGAATAGGATTCGAAATCGATGTTCAGTGCCCTCTTCTACACTTGACAAACTTTCGAGCAGACCAGTTGAGATTATCAGGTATGTTTCAAATCTCTGGCTAGATTTAATATACTAAATATAGACCTATCAAACATACTTTAGAAGCTGTCTTTCTCGACACACAGCACTAAGACCCTTAGCTAAAGCAGTGGAGTATAATCTCGCCCATTGTTATTACTACCGATGAACTCCCAAAACCCTGGCCTATACGCGCTGGTTTTAAGCAGTTAGTGATGATTCTTAAATTTTCACATCGATATCTCAGCTTAAAGCTAATAATTCGGTAGAGATGATTCTAGCTATATCTGAAAAAGCAAGAGCATCACAAGCGCTTTTATAGGACCTGGTATGCGATATAGCCGCCATAATAGTTGTTCCTGATTATAATAATGGAATTGCTTCTAGTTAGTCCGAATTTCTTTTAATTTAAACGAAGGTCAGAATGCAAGGTGGATCATACGAGGATAGCTTATTATAACGTAACGAGATTTCGCCTTGAAGACGCCAGCTTCCAATGACCATATATCTTTTTTCCCACTTTCCCCTTCTTCCTCCTCTTCCTCTTCATATTTCATTACTCAATTTAGTTTAAAGAACGTAAGCCTACCGATGAGATATTCAAGCATCCAAAAGTGCCACACCGATATCACACCTCATGTGTCCTTATAAGATTTGATTAAACAAATTCACATAGTATTCTCCTATTACAAATATAAGGGTTAAAGTAGTGTATGGTTGCTAGATATATTGCTTCGTGGCCCCCTCTTCGTTCTTTTGCTGCTGTTGTCGATAGAGGCCCAAGAGAAAAAGAAACGGCAACCGTTGGACGCTTGTGGTTTCCTTCTTCAAGATTGTGTTGGAAATGTCGAGATAACTTTTGGCAAACCGAACCCAAACTTTGCGCGCGACTGGATCTTCTTGAAGTGGCTTGGGGAAATAAGGGTCGTTGAGTCCTATAGCTCCGATAGCTTGAGCAACACCTGCTTCGTCCATGGTAATAGGCCGAACTTGATTAAAATCGAGTAACCATATGTCGACCTTTCTGCAGAAACCGTCTTCGTCCTTTCGCAGCTCTGGTCCAGTGTAAGGAAAACGATCCATCCCAGTAAACTCGACGTAGCCCTTGGATAAGAGTAACTTTTCCCTCGAGCTGCCAAATACAAATTCCACGTCCCGTGCGTCCGTTTTGGCAGCTCAGTGCATAACGGCTAGAGCTTTCCCCATTCTACAAGCTATCTCTTCCACGTCCAATTGCAGTCCGACCATATGATTAAGATGCAACTTAAAGTTCCTCAGGGAGAAGAACCTCATTGCACTTTTACCTTCTGAAGAGCCGAGGTAGGGTCTCACAAGACAGTCCTCATTCGCATGATCGCCCAGCGCCCCTTTTACGTTGCTTGTAGCACAGTATTTATCGATCAGGAGGCCCCTTGTGATCTCCGGTAGAGGTAGGATCCGCTCAGAAACGAGAATATCTGTAGGGAGATTACAAATATGAGACGCAGCTTCGCACAAATCTTGGTGCTGATCGAAGAATTTGGGATCACCCTTTGAGACGAAGTAGTGGCATCCCGGCACCTTCACCTCGACATTATACTGCTTAATCTCCTCAGATATAAGCATGTGCATCCTAAAGTCGTTCCACAAATCTGAATCGGTAGACTTTGCAAGCTTCATTACAAGCCGCTCTCCCCCTTGTGCAAAGATGGCACCACAGGCTCCGGCGCCAATCTTCCTGTAACCTCCCTCAGCTCCTGGATTTCCCCCTTTCTTCGAAGAGGTGGGCACAAAGGTGTTAAAAGAGAGAGCTTTTCCCAACTCCGTGTTGAGATATGCAGTGTTTGTAAGCGAAGACATGTTGTGCTGTATCGGTCTGTACGGGTTCTGATGGTTAAATAAAATAAAATGAAATGCGAAGTGCATCGCTACGACCATGGTCCGACTTATATAACAGCAGATGCATTCTGGAGGTGGCAACAAGCTCAAGTTAAATTCTTAAAGTTCGAAGGGTAGAAATTATGCTATTTGATGGCGCCTTATGGCTCTCTACGTGCAAACTTTACTTCTGTTCTCCTTTTCTCCCTTTCTCCCTTTTCCCCCCTTTCCCCCCCTTTTCCCTGTTTTATCTCCCCTTTCTCCCTTTCCTCATCTTCTCACTTTTATTCTTTTCCTTCCTAAATGACCCAACAAGTTAATACAATCCTGTATTGTTTTTTTAAAAAAAATGTTTTTATATTTCCTAATCAGACGAAAGTGATAGTTTGACTACGGCTAGAAGGTTCACAGTAACACTCGGCGTTAAAAGTATGTAAAGAATACTGCTAGATAAAATTTGCTTGGAATATTAGCATTTGGATGGTTGCCTCTATCTGTGCCTTAACCATATACAGGCATGTCCTATTAAGTTGAAATGACGCTAATGGACAGGCTTAATGCTCTAGCTCCTTACCTAATTCATCTTCGCCGACCATCAGCTGTCGGCGCCGTCCTCCACTCGCCGATTTCCTCGGCCAACACCTCGGTGCCACACAAATAACTCGGCGACGTCAATGCGAAACCTTGAATACCTATATAAAAAAGCCGAACTCTGCCTCTCTCTCTCTCTGATGAATAAAAACAAAACTTCAGTGCATTTACTTTTATCAAAATTATAGCCACCAACACTAGACTCACCCAACAAAAGCCAATTCTCCAAGGACCCGAAAGTCACTCAAAATGTGTATGAAGGTAACGTGTGGCACTTGTGGTATGTTAGTACCTAATATGAATGAGCATCCACCTCATAAACAAGGGACCTTGGTTCGTGTCTAACATCTAACATGGCTGATCGATAATAGGCAAAACTACATGGTTCGGCTGCGGAAACCATATTTCTTCTGTCCTTGATCAAGTCCCTCCTCAGGACTGGTGTACCTGCCAACCGAAAGTAACCGTCGATGGCAAGGAGTACCCTCCGAAGGGCCAAGTATGAAAACGAGACCGTCTGTCAATATAAGGAGTTGGTGGATGGGCGGATCATAAATTGAGGACAAATTGACGAGATCGAGGACGGGTTATTATCTATTGTCAAGACTGAAACGATTGTCAGATAAATGGCGTTGATGTAGTAAATTCCTTTTCATTACTTTATTCTACTGTCTATTGAGATGATCATCATTCATTAAAGCCATTAGAAGCCATTAAGAGCAGCGCCCTTGCCATGCCGTAATATATACCCATCTACGACGCCTCGACATCTATCTAATATATAGGTATCTTCGTCTAGATCTTTTGCCCTCGCGGCCATCCGCCCCTGTGATACTGATTAGGCCACTTCACCTCCACGCCAAGCTGGTGAGCGACACGGAGCGTGAACTCGGGTTCGCGCAGATACTGTCTCGCGACCAGTACCAGGTCTGCCTTCGTGGTCGATCCTGCATGCTCCGCGTTCTCAACGACGTCGTCTGCTGTGGCACCCTTCGTCACCGTCTTGCCCTCCTGCACGATGCTGCGTGCCATCTCCGCGTTAGTAATCATACCCACGGCACCGATTAACAAGTTTAGGCCGTCCTTCTTTATTTCCTCCCTAATCTTGCCTGCGAGGTTGACCTGGTAGTACGGGTGCAAGTCGATCTGCTGGGTAGAGCTGTTACCGCCGGAGCTAACATCGAGTAGGTCGACGCCTGCAGCGGGTAATAGCTTAGCTAGGCGAATGCTCTGCTCGAGGTCCCAGCTCGGCTCGCCCGCGTGCTCCATCCACTCGGTAGCCGATATTCTCAAAAAGAGTGGCATAGTGTCGGGGATGACGCCGCGTATCGCCTTGATGATCTCGAAGAGTAGTCGTGTGCGGTTCTCGAAGCTGCCGCCGTACTCGTCGGTCCGCTTGTTGGTGAGCGGGGACAGAAACTCGGTAAGCAAGTAGCCGTGCGCGCCGTGGATCTCAATGACGTCAATACCTGCTTGAACAGCCCGCTTTGCGGCGTCCGCGAAGGCCTGCACGAGAGCCTTGATGTCCTCCTTCGTCATGGCCTTGGGTTCCGCGAAGCCCTCGCCGAACTTGATGGCGCTGGGCGCCCACACGTTGTCGGGCCAGCCTCCGTGCTCAGGCGCGGCGACAGCACTGATTGGATACTCTTTATCTGTCCTGAGCCAAGGGGCAATGGTGCTGGCTTTACGGCCGGCGTGGGCGAGCTGGATGCCGATCTTTTGGCCTTGCGAGTGGGCGAACTCGACAATGCGCTTCAGGGGTGCGATCTGGCTGTCCTTCCAGAGGCCCACATCTTCGGGTGTGATGCGTCCGTTGGGGGTGACGGCGGTAGCTTCGACGAAGGTCAGTGCTGTGCCGCGCAGGATGAATTGTGCCAGGTGGGCGAAGTGCCAGTCGGTGACGTGCCCATCATCAGCGCTGTACTGGCACATCGGCGACACGACAAAACGGTTTTGAAGTTCCACGCCCCGGATCCTCAGCGGCTGGAAGAGAGTCGGGGCGTGTGCCGGATCCAGGGCCGTTCCGGCTGGAGGGTCCTGGATCGGGGTGTAGAAGGCGGCGTTGGGGGCACCCTTGTTTGCGACAGACATGTTTTGAATTTCTTGACAAAATTGAGGGGGGATCTACTGAGTTTCGAAGAAACCCGTTGTATGCAGTCAGATTTTAATGAGATTCAGATATCTCAGCGGAGTTTGCCAAGATGATAAGAGGTTATGGAATGTGAGAGCCGAAGAGGATCTACATATATTGCTTCGCAGAAGAGTTTATATAGCTGGTAGAGTATTGAAGCGCCAACTAGTTACTTTACTCCACCGGCTTCTACTCACCGTATCATCTAGAATTGTTTGGAAGTGCAAAAGAGCGAAAGGGGAAAAGAATGGCCGGCATGATTCAGCGTTTAGTATGGGGGTGAATGGTGCAAATTGACAAATACTGCCTACATCTGTTTCTACTGCCTGTTCTAGCCTTCCGATGCTGAGTAATACTATGTAAGTTGCCGGATAGTCTCCGGAAACCGCTATCAACATGAAGGGAAACCAAATGGCAGAGTGGATTTGGTGACGTTATTTCCTATTGCCATTGCGCTTCGGAACCGGAAAGAGGTATGCTTAAAGAACGGTCTAAGCAGTTTAAATAGGTAAGCACCAATCACGCTATTTGCCGAGTTATCTACCAGCTTTATCTCAGGCACGCTGGCACGCTACATAGATCGTAAAAAAATATTAGGTAGGTAGTATCCACCCTGACTTACATATGTATTTATTCTCACCTGCATTAGAAAAATCTCCATTGAATTACCTTATGTTGGTAGGCACGCTACCATGTATTATTAAGCTTGTTGCAAATATGTTCTTCTAGTCTTCCCTTAACGCCATCGGGGTTAAAATCCTTTATTACTAGGTTATCAACGTCAGCTTCTTCGTTGTCCTGCTCTGCTTACTTATTGTGAACTGTCAAGTTACACGGAGACAGGTAGCCAGCGCATAGCAGAACAGAAGTGCGGAAATGAGCAGGGAGATCGATCTCGATTAGTCATGAACTTCCCCAAAGTACGGATAGATACCGTATCTTGGATTTATTTCTAACAGGCAATAATAAGCTAGCTACCTGTCATCGGATTTAGGACATTCCAGAACGTTTCAAAAACTCGTTTGGCCCTAGCAAAATGCCATAGCCGTTGTTTCTTGTTCAGCCGAGTGCCACGGCAGTGTGGCCGAAACGGGTATGGAGCTGGTTGGTCTGCTTGGTCCAAGCCTGGTCCAAGCCTGGTCCAAGCCGAGCCAGGAACAATATCCTGGTTCTTATCCGCATCAGGGGCTGAACCTGAAGCAGCCACTCAGATCCGCCTACCCCGAACCCACCAGCGATCCGTCGCAAATCTCTCCAGCATTCCCCTGCTTCTTCTTCAACATCGGACGAATACGCTCATTCGCGTTTCGCCCCGTGATACCGCAGCCTGCCAGTGATGTAACCAGCTCAGACGTTGTCAGCGCTGACAGCGTAGTAATTACGAGATGTCGTCGCTTGAACCTTTAGCGAGGCGTTGGTGCTCCACAGCTCAGTGACACTCTAGGGAGAAGCATCCAACTCCTCGGGGCCCTGCCAAGAAGTACGCCGGTTCGAAACCCCTTCATTTCTAGCTCATCCATCTATCCATTCATCCTGCTCTAGACTTTGATCTGTTTAACAATTTACGTCTGTGAAAGACTGGCTCTTTTCTCTTCTTATGTATAGGTACTGATAATAGTCATTCGCTTCGTAACGGGATTCAAAATGTATAGAGGAAGATTAGGCGAGAAGAGAGCTTCTTCGGCAAGCTCCGTAAACTCGTGAGTTGTAAAGCCTCGACTTTGAACGCAAACTGCTGACTGTTTTGCGCAGCTCTTCCAGGCTGGCTGGTCCAGCTACCGTGAAGTTGTTGGTCGGGCCAGAGAACCAGGAGTTCATAGTCCCCAGAAAGATGCTGGCATCATGCTCGTACTTCCGCCAACGCATCGACACGGCACGCATTGAATTTGAGAAGGGCCAGCCTCACCTTGTCATAACCATGGAGGATCAGTGTCCAGATATGTTCGAGTTGTTCGCGTATTGGATGAACGAACGGAGGAACTTTGACAGGTGCATCGACGCGGCTGAGGCCAATAACTCCTGCACGGAGCTTCATTGGGATCTGGTCAATCTGCATCTATTCGCTGCCCAGGTTGATCTCCCTGCCTTGCAAGACTGTGCTATGGACGCCATCCAAGATGTCTACCTTCGCTGCAACTGGGACATCAACCCGAAGCTCATCAGCCATGTTTATAAGTCGTGCGACCCGCAGGAAAGCTGCCGGCTCCGGAAGTGGATCGTCGCCATGACGGCTTGGACGCTAGGCGGCGTAGTATCCAAGGAACTGTCTAAGGCTATCACACGCCTCTTCGATCAGTGTCCCGATTTCTGGGCCGAATACCACACCCACACGCGCAAGATGGCACAGACCGGGCTTGAGGGCCCTTTCAAAAACCCCCAGCTCAGACTACATTCCAACAACCTTCGTAACGAAGAGCGACAATTCGGTTTTCGACAGTGCTCGTTCCATACGCACCGGTCGACTGTTGGACAAGGCAAATGCCCACACACCTCCTCGCTCTCCCCCCTCGTCCCATCCCCGTATACAGATGGGTACTTTGAGTCCGATTCAGATCGTGCCGATTCAAGGTTCGGATCACGGATGGTTTCGCCATGCAGCGATACCATCCTGGAGTCTGACTTGGAGACCTCATGAGAAACGTCTAGGTCCTCGTGCTATCTTGTGATCCACAAATGGACAATATAATATCTATTTTGTGTACTTTATTTGTACCATTCGCGTTTCCGCCAACCCTATGGAGCTTTTAGAGTATCGCTTCTAGGAGGAAACTGCGGGAGAAGGGTGGCCGGACGAGGCCTGCGATGTAAGGGAGGCGCTGGCCGTCATCGGCGTGGTCCTAAATACTCACGGGCTTCTTCTCGAGGCTAACAAGCGTGCTTTCGGCGCGGCGGCGTCGCGGACTTGGTGTCCTTCGATTGATTAGAGCAGAAAGCAAGCTCAGGATATCGTCTTGCGGTGTGCATCGCACGAACGAGTTACTAGGCTGTGTCGAGGAATCACCACTTAACCCATAGAACTACGTCCGACGACGATTTATTTAGTTTTAAGCATAGAAGGATGGGCCCTAGCGGGTTATAATCTATAATCATAATATCACATCTCAAGTTCATCGTACGATCTCCTCCCCCCTTAATCTAGAATGGTTCGATTGCCTCGTTGCTTCTGGTAGGAATTCTAGGTATATGGCTAGGAGTTTTGGTACTCATTCTCCAACAATCTGTATGGACTCAGTCTTGTTATTACTATGGTCACTATGAACTAAGCTCTGCGTCATTTTCAGCCACGCATACTTCGGGTAGCTCATGGAAATGTATTCACCTAGGTATTTAGAACATATTGCAGGTAAATGATTATAAAAGGTAAGTCATATTTAAAAAGAGCCGCTTAGATATTCATTATCTGTGACTCTTGTGCATAGGAGCGATTTTGTAGATGATGTCGAACTTTTACCAACATTATCTATCAGAGGTTTGACCTCATCTGTGCAACTAGAACAGCAATGTGACCATCGTCATAACTTTTTCAGTCCGAGCCGGAACGTCCAGTTCTAATCGTAGCCATGGCTACCTGTAATCATCTCACATTTCTCTGGCATTGACCAAGAGTTATGCCAAGTCGTAACCGTGATCCGAACAAGAAGGCGCTCTTGCTATCTCATCAATCATTCATTTTTCATCATACTCGTTAGAAAAAAAGAAACATGAAAGAAAGTATTGGGTGGAGGAATTCTCCTCTTGTGAGGGTGGATAGCCCTGCTTCTGATACATTGGTCTCCAAGCCGCTGCTCTCCTAGGTGTGAAGTTTATGAAATAAAGAAATTTGGCTGTGGCCTATGTCTCCCCTCTTTCATATGAGAGGGGTCAAACGGCGTCAGCGTCGTTAGAAGTCGTTGGTTGGAATGTGCCCTTGATATGCATAATGCGGACAGCGTAATATCATTCAAGTCGTAAGGAAATCATAATGTGTGGTATAGTCGTATACAAAATAGACTCATGCGATGGTAATAAAATGGGTTAAGAATGAGGTGATTGGTGATGCTTATCATAGAGGTGACTGGGAGCGTCTACGGTCACCGCCGCGACTTCGAAGCTCTCTCAATCGTTGATCGAGGTAAGCCAAACGAGATGCTAAAGAGGATCTAGGAGGCGATTGAGTTCCTGTACGCTCTTGGGTTGGTTGTATGGTTGCAAATGGTCGACGTAGAGCTGTCAAATTGAAGTTTATCGGCGCTGATAGCCTGTTAGGGAAGCTATAACTTGAGCTCGCGCCGGAAAACGGAGATCCTAAGCGACGGGGCTGTACAGATGGGGTCTGAGAAGATCCAGCTGAGATGACGAAAGGCCTGGAACCCTCGGTGCCGGAGACCGAGGATTCCCCCTGTTGAGGTTTCTGAGCGAACACATCGTCACTCTGAATATTCCCTTCCGAGCTCTGGCTTTGTCCGTGATCATCCGAATTCTCAGATTCCTTCCAGAAGGCAGCCACTAGACTCGGTCGCTTCCGCGGCAGATCATCCAGGCTCTTAACCGACCTACGCTTTTGCGTACCTGAGCGAGATCTGGTGAGATGAGCAGGTGACTTAAGCAGCTTTCGAGCACCTAGCGTATTAGACTGCCGTGGTAAGCTGATGCCGACGGCGAGGGACGAAGACGAACTAGGCCCATAACTCTTTGCAATGGCTGGAGATGGAAGCTGGGGAACATCGGTAGAGGGTATCTCTTGTTCAGTTGGTGTCGTAAACCGCGCGACATCCCTTATGGGCTGCGGGCAGAGTTCGTTTCCGGAGCTTGTAAGTTGAGCCAATGGGGCCTCAGGTCTCATACTCTCAGAAGTGCTCACTGCCAAAGAAAAGGCCATGTCATGAGCAGAAAATACCGACGGAGATGTAGCCGGCACAGATTTGCGGTTCCAACGACGCTGGGCAGCCTTGCAAAAGGGCGCAGGGCTTGAAGACTTGTACTGTCCGGGACTACTTGTAGCCTTAATCCTACAAAGCTCACGCAGATGAGCCCGGGTAGCAGCGCAAGTATGAGGCCATTCAATGTACGGCTTTGAGGACTCCGCAGTAGGCGTATTACTGCCACTTTTCATACCTGCTGTTAAATAGCTTTTTGAACCCTTCCAACTTCTTTTGGCTTCTCGCGCAACGCGTATGCAGACCCCATTAGGAGGAATGCGACTCCTACCTAGGCGTATCGGGGTCACACGAGGGTCTTGCAAATATAACATATAAGTCGACCATAGATGGGAATCCATAGCCTTGGTCCACGGCGCCTTTCGTGGCCTTCCCTTGTTAGGCGCATCTGTATTGGAATGCGACTTCAGCTGAGTGAATTCTAGGCTCAGCTCTGGGTTTATGCAATCTGCATCTTCAGAAGCATGTGAGAATTGGCTGAATAATGAAGCACTTGTCTGGGTAGAAAATGCCGTCGATGGCCTGCTAGACTCATATTCTGGGCTTGACTCAATATCTGAACAACTCCACTCCGAACCAACAGACCAGTCCGGGTATTTCGTTTCGGAGGTCAGGGCAAGCTCGAGTGCGGGCGTCTTTGGAGGAGAAAATGTTCGCATTTGTATATGCTCGTAAATCTCCATCCCCGTATTGTCGGGCTCCTCCAACTCAATGCTTGGGATCGGGACGTCTGCGGCTGCGACTGACGCCAAAAACTGCTGGGTTGGCGCATTCAAATGACGAGATACATTGCGCCTCTTCAGTCTCAATCGAGGCCGAGGAGGAGATGGTAGTTGCAACTCATCACGAGGAGTTGAAGGTTCAGGTGTCTTCGGACCTGGCCCCATACTGTGGTTGGTGGAATCGAATGGCAGCATTGCGAAGTGTAAGTGGCGCGTTAACGATTCCAATACAACCCGAGGCTTATCATTCCT
The DNA here is from genome assembly GCA_023628415.1 of Hypoxylon sp. PDH2405. NCBI lineage: Eukaryota > Fungi > Ascomycota > Sordariomycetes > Xylariales > Hypoxylaceae > Hypoxylon > Hypoxylon sp. PDH2405. Next base: position 57,197 of record JAMAKT010000073.1, on the reverse strand, counting down.
ACTTGGTCCGCCGCAATATCCCAGAGTCAATTAGACAGGCGTGCATTCATGACGGTTCTGGAAATCCTCCTCGATGTTAATCTCGCTAGCGACTTGTAGAGTTTGTCAGATCATCGGCGCGATCCTCGAATGCTTCGATCTGGCGCGGGTTTGTCGCACAGCTCAGGAAACAAATGTTATAACTTATAGGATCGTAATTACTTTCTTGATTGATCGGCTACGATAGCACCCATAATTAGATTCGACGGGATTAAATGGGGGGGATTCGTGTACGGGTAGTTGAAGAATTCACGTTAAGGGAATTAGTCAAGTCGTCGGGTAGTGGAGGTATAGCTATGTGATCGCATGTGTACTCTGTAGGTAAATAAAATAGTGGCTACCGGCGAGGCAACTAGTAGCCACCCTCCGACTGAGGATGAATAGGGGAGGAAAATGAATGACAGATTGGATGCTAAAGAGAAAATAGGAGGTAAAAGTGTAGGGAGCAGGATGCGAAAGGTTAAGGCGAGCAGGGCGAGGTTCTGGTGCGAACGAGAGAGAGTGTGTGTGGATGGGTGGTAGAATCACGTTGCGCTGCAGGTGCAACGGGCAAGGGGGGAAATGATGGGGACGATGGGGACAAAAGACTCTCAGGTCTCTACATGTATTGATCGTTAGGTACCTAGTGCAGTGTACTTGCACACTAGCCCACATTAGCCCAGTAGCCCACTAAGGTTGCAGGTGCCTCCAGGCTAGAATTAACGAGCAGATGTGCCACTGGCGCGAACCCTGCGTGCTGTTTAAGGCAGTTGTAACGGCACGAAATATAGCGCTAAGCCCTTTAAAGGTCCAGAGTTCCAACTACCTAGGTAACCCCCACTAAGAGGAGTGGAAACTTCAAGCGGTCAGTTGGGGTTCCTTGTTCAAGAGTTGATGTCCTTGTCAATCATCGTGTACTTGCCTATAGTACCTTAGGTATGTAGGTATACATGTATACATATACGGATGTCCAGCAAGACCACATGCAGGGCTTGATATATAGACATGTATGTGGAAGCTTCCATTGGACCTCAAGGTTGAGCAGACAAGGGGGAAAAGAGAGACCGGAGCAGAGAATCGAACGGACAGGAGAGATACGGAGGGGATTCAGTGCTAGTTTCTGTAGGTACGTACATGTAGAACCAATCGCGGATATTTTAACAAGGTCGCAAATCGGTGGAGTGAAAGACGTTATACCTCTTAGGCAAAGAAAAAGTGGTGCTGAATGTATGTGGTCGAAGGGGGCTAATAGTTCTAGCTCAACGTATTTCCGCTTTGCGACTGGCGAAACTGCTCATGCACTCCGGATGCAGCTGTGGCCAGCGAAGGGACACGACAGGAGTGCATATGCAGTGATCGCCAAGTAGGAGGATACTGATGATAGGCAGAGCGCACAGGCAGACAGGCTGAACGAAGACCCCTCTGCACACAAATCTGGATGGGTTTTCCCCGTTGGGTAGGAGGGTCAATACGTGCGAATTGAAATTATACCTACTGTACGCGTTTCAACAGAAGCGCGAAATCGAGTGGACGAGAATGCCCGATGCAACGCGCGCAACTTCATATTCTCTGCTCCCTTATTCGCCTAATTTGTTCTTTTATTCGTTGGATTCTGCAGCAGCGCATGCTGTCGCTGTCTCCTTGCGACAACGCACACTGCTTAGGCTTTCGGTTCGAGAACTTTACTGTAGATGCAAGGAGGTTGTTAGAGCTTCTTGTTGTCGTTTTTGTCGTTTTTGTTATTGTTGTTTTTAATCCTGTGGGTAGCAACGCGGGCTTGGGTGGGCTTTGTAGCATCTGATATGTTTTGGGTACATACATCCCAATAAGTACATACCTAAGGCACCTTATCTACATCCAGTATTTGGTGCTTGTTCGAGTCAACTACCTTAGGTATGTACGCAGAATTCCAAGTACGGAGTCACCTCGAGGCGAGATACACAGTGGAGGGGGTTACCAATCCAGGTGGAGCCTAGTTGGACAAACTAAACCAGGACTTATGTAGCAAGCAGTTGAGCACTCATGCGCTTAACATATCGTATTGAAACTGTACCCTATCTTAAAGAACTTCTAGCCGAGATATAGTGTTGGGAAGTTGAAAGCTGGAACAGAACGTCTGTTGTACGGATGAGACCCAGCCTCCAAAGTGAGACACTCGAAATGTGACGGTATGTGATGTGACGCAACCATTCATGTTTTGCAATGAATATTGCGGCTATGAACGTAGACTGTAACACTCCCTCTTCGCTATATGTAAATAGTCAATTGGTGGATTGGGAGGAAACAAAAAAAGGGAAAGGGGCAGAGAGAGAGGCTAGAATTGAGTATAGTTGATTGATGCTGAATTTACGTTGATGAAAGGTGTAGGAATAGCCTGATCTAGATATGATATTTCAGACCTGCCACTTTGAATCGAGACAGTTGCAGACTTGGGTAGTTCCGGTAACCAATCAGAGCCCACGTCTAAGGATTGGTACATGCTCTTTGTGGAATGTTATACTTGGACTGTTACAGCCAATAATAATTTTAAGATTCAAAAGGGGACTACCTCCTACGGTATATAGTACATGTATACGTGTAAAGATTACATACATGTATCCATGGGGATAACCTTATAGTAGGAGAGCCGGATGTTCTGTCTGCTTCCCCGATCCAACTTGGAAAGACGTACTGTACTGCTTACATGAAAGCACTTCAAATACATGTATTCTCTAGTCAACTTCTAAAGGTTCCAAACGCTGCACTTAAATGGATGTAGTTGTTTGTCTTTGGGAACACGATTTGAAATATAGTCCTTCTTCATCCTACTACTCTCAACCATTCCACCATCGGGATGTTGGTAGTTTCCTAACTTGCACCCGCCAATGACGGAGATATAACCTTGCAAACTTAGGAACGCGAAACTAACGCGACTTGACGCGTCGGAATACATACATACGTATACTTCCAGGGATTACTACCTCCATGTACCCAATTTCATCCCCAGGTACCCCACGCTGCGCACGTACCAGACAGACATGGTAGCCTATGTATGTAGGCAAATAGATACATACATGTACCTAGAGCCTAGTAGGTGGCTACTAAGTCCTTTACATACATAGGCTTTCTAGGAGAACTAGTGTATTCTCCAGTTGCGATATATGTACATGTATTCATAGATTTATGTGTTACGAAGTACAGTACACTATGTCTCACACGGCGTCACCGATAACGGTTTCTCGCTATTGGGGAACCACTTGTGGTAACGTACCGTGAATTAAAAATAAGGATTACATCCCATTGCATGGGGATCATCGCTATTGGACAGGTCCACAAGGGTTCCCAGACCTATTATGTTATGTCTTATGATCGTGTTTTGATATACAGCATTCTATGGTACATGCGCTCGGTTCTATATCCGAGATCAAAGTGCCATAAATTCCTAAGAACTTTAGATTCGTGGGAGAATCGTTGGCAGGCTGGTGTTGCACAGCATATACTCCACTCAGCCTGGTTGCACTTTGCCCGTTTCCTCCTCACAGTCTTACCGGAAGGCTGCTAGAGGTGAGGATACCCATGTAAGATTAATGGAATACACCACAATATTAAAATCTCGTGAGGCTGTTGAGACCTAGCTACCGAGACAATTTTTTTTTCTTTGAGAAAAAGTAAAGAAGAAAAAGGAAAGAAGAGAGGGGGGGAGGAAGTGTGTGCGCGAAACTTGGGAGGGAATAAAAGGTCATGTAGAGAGAATCCCATAACCGAATCAATTAACTAGCTTCCTACCCTCACCATTCGATGTTTTATTGGATTATTGGACCATGCGGTGGCTACCTAAGCTAAACCGAGTTCCAAGATATACGTGTATGTGAGGAATGATAGGGAGATAATTATATTAGCATCATTAGCATTATTAGCATAGCCGCCTGCTCAAGTTAGGGTGGGGGTAAACATTCCCAACCTCTTCTCTAAACGAAGCCACGTGGATGGTCCTTTTCAAGGCGCCAATATATGTATAGGTTCGTGTCATTCTATTTATACTTAGTATCACGGAGGCTATATATTGGCTAAGAAGTGCTCCATGAAGATATGTAATTTGTGATTTTAACATTGCGAAGAGCACGCACTTTAAAAGGAAAGGTAGATATAATTATGGTCGGGTGGACCATTTCTGATTAGGTGCTAAGCTTACTCCAGTATCACGTGATCACCCCGCAAGTTCAGCGCACAGCACTAAGTCACGTGGATATTAATCTTTTTGTGGAGGTTGCTCGGATCGCCGACTGACATGAATGACAAGCTGCATAAGTGGGTCAATCTTATTGTTCCAACGTCCCCAGTTCGTGCCTGCCGCCTACCTGGTCGGGCTTTCATACCAATTCTCCATCTTAAGTCTCCATCTTAAGTCTCTCGGCTTACTCCTCGACATGGCGTCCACTTCTGACGTTATTACTCTTGAGAACTTTGCGCATAAGATGCCACGATGGGATCACAACCTCCCTAGCCATCTTTACGCATTAGTTGACATGGGAAGGTTCGTCATGCCGCCGCCCTGTCTAGGTATCTCGAGACCGAGATGCCTGCCCAACTCATAGCCCGAGACACCTTAGTCCTGTTTACTTCGCAACGCCAGCTCTCTTATCTACCTCTTAGTAACTTCGTATAGCAATGGCATACGATTCTCTATCTCAGATTTATCGCCCCCGCGAACTCGGCTTCTAAGATGTATCTATCGCGAACGTGCTGCCATTTCTTTGTTTGATGCGCTCAATTCATCGCCACCAGATGAATCTTTAACGTTCCAAGCGGATGTCATTGCTCAGGTGTCTAAGACCCTGACCCGGTTCAAGTCTATAGCAAATGAATTCGGCGTCCCGGCAGAGCATTTTTCCGTGTTCGCGACAGAAGCTATGCGGAAAGCTGAAAATGCGGCTTCAATGTTGCATGCCATCCTCGAGGCTTCAGGACTCAGCGTTCATATGCTTGCTCCAGAAGTTGAGACTTTATTTGGCGCCATGGGGGCTAGGAGTGGATTCAGTGACGTGAATGGGTTGTTCCTTGACTTAGGAGGCGGCTCTGTGCAGATGACTTACTTGAACTCGTCCATGGATGGCTACGAGATGGCAGCTGCGCACACAGGGAAGAGTTTACCCTTTGGTGCTGCAAAGTTGACCAAAGTTCTCGAGAGCGCCGAGACAGAAGCTCAAGTCACTGCAACGAGCACCTTGAAGGAGGGTATGCGGGGTGTCTTTGCTAAGCTCCAGCAACAGTTCCCGCCATTGAGGGATACACAGACTAACCAGAAGGATGGTGGCGTCGATATCTACCTCTGTGGCGGTGGCTTCAGGGGCTACGGCAGCATCTTGATGCATACTGATCCTATTCAGCCATACCCGATACCGACTGTCGGTGCATATACTGTTACGGGTTCATTCTTTTGTCAGACTGAGAGCATGCGCAAATTGAATGCCGAATACAAGGGCAAGATCCATGGCATGTCAAAGCGGCGGCGCCAACAATTTCCAGCTATTGCTACAGTCGTGGAAGCATTGGTCGAGGTTGTTCCCCGAATCCATACTGTCACATTCTGCGGTGGTGGTAATCGAGAAGGAGCTCTGTATATGATGCTCCCCAAAGCCTTAAGAGAATCAAACCCTCTACCTTGTCTCCGTGAAGTTCATGACAAGACCGAACTTGAGACTTTGGAGTCGGTAATTGCTCTTGTGGAATCATCTTTACCCACAAATTTCGACTTTTCTGGCACTTCAACGATGTATACTTTAGGACTTGGTCCCCTTTTTGCTGAAAACATATGGACGCGCGCCGGAGGATCGAGTGATGCAAACGGGGCATTTGAACTACATCAAGCCATACATCGCGATCCCGATGCACCCGGTTTCACTCACTTGGCACGGGCAATCTTGGGCATAACACTTTGCTTCAAATGGGGAGCTAGTCTCGGTCCTAGTGACAGACAACTTCTAGCCAACCTGCAAAAAGTGGTTAGCCGATCGAATCCCGATGCTAACTTCTGGGCGGAATATCTCGGCGCAGTTACCAACTTACTTACCGTTATCTTTCCAGCAAAACCAGATACCCCAGATAAACTAAAGGAGGCCGTCAAGTAAGTTGCTTATAACACCATATTTTACTATGATATTGATCAAGGTACAGATTCAACTCGCACATAACAAACAGGAAGACGAAAACAGAAGTCCGGCTAAATATCTCATTATCTTCAACCGCTAGCCATATTCCAGAAACTCAAGATCTGGCAAGCTGTTTCAAGGATGTTGGGAAGCACCGAGACATCACAAGCAAGATCGAGAGGGAAGTCGAGCTTAGAGTGCAGAAACCCGAGATTTAAGCTCTCGCTGGCACATCTGAGTTGGGATCCCATAAATAGGATACTGAGAATGCGCTTGCTACAACTTCACAAGCTCTGATTTCACTGTTTGGGAGTATTGCACACCACTTCTTGGACATACTGAGAACGTAAACACTATACAAACAAGACCGAAACGACGACCCTCCCAGTGTTTACTAGGGAATGTAATAGCCCCCGCGACGCTGATCCCGGCAGCGAACGTCGTCGAACTAGTAATATGCCTTTCGAAGTGTTTTCTTTCACCGTCATTACGAGGCATAATGCAAGCTCAAATGCGGTGTGTGGGTATCAGCCTGTCGCTAAACTCCTTCGCTAAACTATCGACCTTCATCAAATCAAGAATGGACTCATTGAAACCCTGGCACAGCCCCGGAACCCAACCTGGCATGAAACGACATGATAAGAAATGAACGCCCGATAGTCACCGTTGCACGACGGCATCTTTATCGCCTTGCTCGCTTAGATGCTCGAGCGCCAGCCCGTGTGGAGCCTCTTTGTGGACCAATTAGCAAGACGCAGAAGAGGCGGTCGAGCGCAGAGGAATGCTGATAAGTCACGCAATTTTGGACGGCTTGGTCTGAGTGTGTGGTTAGCTTCTTACGCTCTTCGTCTTCCAAGCGGTTTAGGTCCAACATACAGAATTCATCTCTAAAATTCTCCACCTTTCTGAAATCGACATTCAACTGCCTCTTGACCACGTTTCCATCATCGGCCATTACTTCTGGCTTTTTTTTACCGAAGCAGATCTCGCACATTACAACCAAGTTGTTGAAGAGGCTTGTCGTGAGGCTTTGTACTTGCAGCGGGTCTCCAATGTCTGATGAAAACGTCAGCCAGGTCTTAGTATACCAAGTAACGATTGGTTTCATCCATACCTCCCGATCGGTTAAGTGCGAATATATCCCGGTACATTAGAATGACTTGCATCATGCAAGCCCACAGAGGTAGACGATCGTGTTGCGGCTTTTCGAGGATCTTCCAGAGCTTGTCGAGAATATCCAACTCGAGCGTTTTCATCCTAAAGAGTATGATTCGCTTCAGATCCTGACGGACCTGGTTGGGAAGCTCCTCCAGACCGGAATCTGGAAATCTCTGGCAGTAAAGCCTTTCTTGCCGCCAAATTTTATACATGCACCTTAAATGATGAACTTGGCGAACCAGTTGGTGCTAATCAGGTGTTAGTAGGTAAGAATGCAAAACAGGGATATTTCAACTAGATAGTGCGAGACTGACGTGTGGTAGGAAGTAATGCTCATCCTGGGAATATCTGCAGACCAGAACATCTAGAGCCGATTGAAAATCATGGCTTTCCCTTCCGAGTATCTGCCATGAAGCCCATTCAATGAGTATCGCATCCTCGGGGATGCAGTGCGGGTTCAAAAAGTATTGGTGGGCCGTTTGCGCGGGATTGGATTGCCATCTTGGCCATGGCTGGTTGCTATTGAGGTTGTTGCCCTCGTCGCGTACGACCGAGATTACTAAAGGCACTTCAGTCGTGGAACATGGTTTGAAATATACGTTCCAACTCTGCGGATTGCCCCGGTGCGACACGGCGGGAGAATTTACTTTCCCTGCGAGAGTCAGCTAATCAGAATTATATCCCAATTCGTGTTCGAGCGATACAATGGGGATCACATACTCCAGATTGCGCCGAAGACGAGGTCACTGCTGCCGGAATGGCGCCGGAAACACAGTTGTTCGGCTAGTTCGCTGTCGTCACTGCAGTACTTGGCTGCATCAGCCTTGCAGCGCGAGCAGGGCATCTGCTGGTCACACTTATAGCTGATTAGGAAGGGAGCCGGAAAAAAAAAATAAGCGTGGCTACTCACAGGGACCTTGCGCGTTTTACACCGGAAGCATGCGCCGATTTTGCGCATCTGGGCAACCTTCTCAGGGTTGTCGAGGGGGCGGTGGCGCTTGCCACGGCTGAGCGGAGAGTCGCCTGACGTAGAGCTGTGATACGCCGATGATGAGGATGCCCCGTTGGAGGAAGCCGGGGAGAGGGGGCTGCTACCACCGTATCCCTGGTTGTCGGCTCCACTCGAGCCGGCGTTGTCTATTTCCATGTGCCATGGATAAGACTCGACACCATTAGGTCTGATCTCTCGTGCCGGAACAGTGAAGCGATCATCGTGTTGCTTGATCTGCTCCACGGCTTCTTTATAGTGGAAAGCGTCCTCGGTGGACCTGGGGGAGGGCGCGCCGTCTTCTTCGGACGGGCCGGACGTTAGCCCCGGGATGGACGAGGCGTCAGACCGGCTCCGCGAGTCGGCATCAGCGGCTGGGGTTCCCTCGTAGAAACGTTTATAATCAAAGTACTGGTCGAATTCATCCGGTGGGGCAGGGACCTTGGGTTGTCTCCTCTTGGGTAGCCCTCCAATAAAGTCAGGGATCTCCGAGGTGATCTGGGATAGGTCGCTGTTGCTCATGTTGGCGGTTGCGTGGCTCGTGTAAGTCGCCTGTATATGTAGGTACGTCTCTTTGTCAGACCGTGCACGAGACAAATCAGCAGGCGCCAGCGGGTCGCTTCGGTACCTGAAGTGGGGGAAAACGACGATAAGTGATGTTGAGGACCAAAGGGGCACGAGTGATGAACTGTCATGAATTCCTGCTAAGACATCGTCTCATGTCGAGGCCTTGACAACCCCAAGTCCGCATCTGCGAGTACCTCTGAGAGTGCGCATTGTGGCCGTCAACTCTCATTGGCTATACCCCAGAGCCGGGCCACCACAGGGCCGCTCGATTGACCTATAGATACCCCGGTCCAGACCGAACTGGTAGTCTTACTGCTGCGGATGATTGTGTCGCACCCAAGGCACTGGGTCCTTAGATCATGTGACGAGACAGCAGCCATGACGGCGTTCTCGCGATTTAAGCACCGATTGTGCAATTATTTGGGGATTAGCCAATTACCGTGAAGCTGTGTAGAGTTGAGAATCGCAACTTTCGTAGAGGTTTTGGTGTTTGGTCTGTAGTCGAGTATAGTCGTTTTAGTTTCAGGATATACTATAAAAGACTTGAGATTCAACTATAACGTTCCCGACGAGAAGTTACTAGCAAATACGGAAATTGGCACCAGGGATCCAATCAGGGACCGTGCAGACCTTGCTAGGTAACCCAAGTCACTCTGCAGACGTTCGCATTATTGTTACTTTTTGGATATTTTGTCATACCATACGTACCAGCATTCGACTAGGCATGCATTGGATACGAACTACCTCAAACATGGCCTAGGGAGGGTACTTCATGTAGCGGCAGGTATTAATTGATGTTGGTTCCGTTCCCTCCTTGTCTGTCCAGTATTGCTTATCCCTGATCCATGATCCTTCCTGGATTCCTCTTCTTAGGCACCAGACTCTCACCGAGAATGGATGAATGGTTGCATGTGCATGTCGTCTTCCTCGGAAGCGCCCCCACGCAGTCATTCAATGGAACCAGATTTATAATAATAAGGCCGTGGCCTCCAGTCCTTGACCGAACGGGTTTTGCCCTTCTTTCTTTCTTTCTCTCCATCCACTCTGCCAACGACAGAGCTTTCCCCGAGCCTCTCCTGCTCGGGGCCCGCATGGAAGGTATTTCCAAGTGGAAATACCTTCCTGTGAACCTGACTATGCTGGTAAATCTGAAAGTGATGTCTCTATGGCTAGCTAACGAGACTCAACGTGACTGAAGCTCTTTCGTCGCGAAAAACAGATATGAAGTAACCTATTAAGTGCGTAGGAATTACGACTTCGAGGGAAAAAAAACTCCACACCAGGATTCCTCCATATCTGCCATCATCTAGCTATTCTTCTAGGAACGCTTTCTGGAACCACGATAACCGGCATTGTGAACAGATTTTCCTTTTGCCCAAGAAGGTTAAGTATGAGTATAGACCCGACACCCCAACGACTAGTTCACGGAATAGGAAAGGGGTATGAAGGACGTCTTTGGCACGTTCAAAACCAACACAAGTCTATCTAACTTGATCGCGCACGAAGTAAGTAGCTGTATCGCACTCGAATCACTAATTATACGAAAGCTGACTCTTCTCCTAGTTCGGGCGTCTTACTGTAGTAGGCTCGAGAGGGTCGTATCCGAACTTGCCCAGTATATCAAAGTCATGGAGAACAAGTACGGAACCACCACGACTGGATTAGAGTACCTAGATCGCCTTGCACTGCGATTAGCAAGGGACTGGAAGACCTCGTTGGCCAGTAGTTGTGGTGCCCTTCGTTGTTACAGGTTCCTGTGAGTATTCACCAATGATCAAGATTCATTTAATCTCATTTTTGGAGATATAGCTATTGATCAAGTATACAGCCCTGTATCCTTCTACATAAGGTTTGCTTCTCTAACAATGGGCAAAGTCGGACACCAATCTCGGTTCTTGTCCTGATATCTGGTCTTCGTAAGAAGGTATCACATCGATGTTTGCCCAAGCAAATATGATTGCTCTCGCGAAGGGTCTGGCGCAGTCTGGCACAAACAGTGGTGTAGAACTCGATCTATTGACGAGGTACCCTCTGGAGCGTGCCTAGGTAGCGTCTTCGATTATAGTTCCCCACCTGGCAAAACAGGCACTCCAAGAGCATCTACTTTTAGGCCTGGGTTTTTGACGGCATAAATATGCCAGCTCAAATTCTGTAAGTTGGATCTGATTGCTTTATATTAGGACAGATGGCCGCTGATACTCATCGTTACCTCTAGGGAGTATGAGGGGTTGGGGTGCAGTAGCACATGTCCCCCTAATCGTCCTCCTACATCGTGTGGAGTGAAATCACCAATATAAACATGTGTCTTCAGAATCTTTGAAGGTTACCTAGAAGATTTTAGTCTCGTTGTTCAACTTGTGTATAGCCTCACACAACTTGGTGCGTTACGTAACAGGACTTCAAAGAGCACAAACTCCTATCCCTGAGATATGACATCCGGGTAGTGTCGAATACTAACAATGGTGCCAAGGTATCCTGTTTGTAGAGATTATCCTTCACATCTCCCAAGCAGATCGGTAGAGTGAGTGATTTCTGAGTTGTCCTTAAGAGGAAGACGTGGAGTCGGTTATTCGAATATTGGTGCTGTTAGGAATAGCATGACGTAGGTCTATAAAACACTTGGGTACCTACATGTAGGTATTGAGAACATTACATAGAGACGGGTACAGTAGGAAGGCACGAGGTGCACGCGTGGTTGTAACCACCTACATACATACACGTATAGTAAGCTGAGGGGGGGCGGGCAGCTGGTAAAATGTCTCAGTGGAGAGAACCTTCTTTTTTTTGTTAACCTTAGAGTGTGGCTAATGAGGCACCTGGAGCTGAAGGTAACTACCTAGGTAGAGCTTGAGCCACATGCGAACGTGTCAATGTGTGGCTAGCGTCAGATTTTTTCCGAAGATCGCTTACTTTCCAGGAACCAAGCGCAAACCCGTCGACCTAGGTTAATCCTCAGGCGCACTCGTTCATGCCACGGCAAAAGAAGCGGTAAAGAGGGATACTACATCCGGTTTCGATCCATTGTTGCGATTGTACATGGTCGGCTACGTCGACTAGTCTTTATTTTGTACTCATCATTTTTTTAAATATTCGATTTTACTCTCTTTATTAACCTAGTTATATATGCTTTCTCCAAGAGTAGGCCAGCAGACCTTTTTGGTGGGGAGAAGACTTCTCTCTTATCCTTATCCACCTAAACGGATACCTGGAAGGCTAGTAATCCAGCGGAATTATCAGACCAATCACGTCATCCGATCGATCAAGCTGGCGGACCATTGCAGTAACACGAAGTTGACCCCTCCCCCTCCTTCCTGGCCCTCCACCCGCTCGTCCTTAACCAAACCTAATTTTCGCCATCTGCAATTACATACACAATCTTCTTCTGGTTCTAATTCTCTCTCTACCTCTTCAACCTCTTCAACCTCGACCTCCAAAATTGCGTCTCGTCGGACTGCACAATTAGCTCGACATTTTTCGAGCTCTACTTCATTGTCCTTCGATCAGAACCTTCATAAGCCAGACACCCAATCCACAATGGCTTCGCCTTATAGCGTCCGTAAGGTCGCTGCTCCCAACACCCTAGAGCACCGAGTCTACATCGAGAAGGATGGTGTCCCCATCTCTCCTTTCCATGACATTCCTCTCTTCGCCAACCCTGAACAGACCATCCTGAACATGGTCGTTGAGATTCCTCGATGGACCAACGCCAAGCTCGAGGTATTTACCTTACCAAGCTAGCTCTGACGTACTACTGTAGCTCGTCTCACTAACACCTTACCCCTTTTTTCAAGATTTCCAAGGACGAGCTTCTCAACCCCATCAAGCAGGACATCAAGAAGGGCAAGCTGCGATACGTCCGCAACTGCTTCCCTCACAAGGGTTATCTGTGGAACTACGGTGCCTTCCCTCAGGTAATACATCTCTATTGCCGTGTTGTCGTTGACATATTTTGTGTTTGTCCGCTGTACTTACTAAGGCTGTTTGTACTTTGTTTAGACCTGGGAAGACCCCAACTCGATCCACCCGGAAACCAAGGCCAAGGGAGACAACGACCCTCTCGATGTTTGCGAGATCGGTGAGCTGGTTGGCTACACCGGCCAAGTCAAGCAGGTCAAGGTTCTCGGCGTCATGGCCCTGCTCGACGAGGAGGAGACCGACTGGAAGGTCATCGTTGTCGACGTGAACGACCCCTTGGCGCCCAAGCTTAACGATGTCGAAGATGTTGAGCGACATCTCCCTGGCCTACTCCGTGCTACCAACGAATGGTTCCGTATCTACAAGATCCCCGATGGAAAGCCTGAGAACCAGTTCGCTTTCACTGGTGAATGCAAGAACAAGACGTAAGTGTTATTCCTAATATGCTTTGCACGGTTCATTGCTAATCTAGAGTATAGTTATGCCATGGATGTCATCCGCGAGTGTAGCGAGGCTTGGGAACGACTGATCACTGGCAAGACTCAGCCTGGTGGCATCTCTACCACCAACTTGACTGTGTCGCACTCACCCAGCCGTGTCAGCCCTGAGCAGCTGCCTCCTCTACCTCCCAATGAGGATCTTCCTCCCGAGAAGATCGACAGCTCGATCGACAAGTGGTTCTTCATCAGCGGTGCTGCTGCGTAAGCTAGATATCGTTAGGTCCGGTAGAGAAAAGTTGGGCGAATGCACGAGTTCGAAATTTCAAGAGCTCTTTTCGATGACACATTTGTACATGATGGTCATCGCATGCGCTGGTTGGGTTCGAATACAATGCTTTCGTAAAATTGAGCCCCTCTCTTCTATCCCGTGACCTTGAGACTTGCGAATTCGCGGAGGAAGAGGGATATAATATTCCCAATTATACAGTTTTATACATTTGAGAGTACCCTATGTCAATAGCCCAAACAAAACGCCGGCCAATGCTTGCTAAAGTAGCGAATATACCATGTATATTGGACTCTCAGCCCTCTGCTAGGTCTGCCTGTTTCTGTAACGCTCGCGAATGTCTGTCGACTTCTTCGATGATGCCTTTAATACCCAATTTCTCGCCGTCCAAGTTCATCTCCTTTCCGTCCTCTGTAACACTAAGTTAGTAAGACAGAATAGCGAGAGGCCGACAAGATTTATTTCTAGGACTAGACGCACTGAATTTGACGTGGAGGGTAGGAGGCGCAGTCGAGGTTCGCGGTAAGAGGGTAGTGTTTATCTGCATTCCATTCTGCCGCGCATTGGGAGGAAGAGAACTGAGGAAGAGCCGAGTGGCTCGGGAGCGCATCGAGAACGGGTTGAACTTGGTGTTCACCTCGGTGATGAAGCGAGTGATCATTGTGTCGGCTATCTGCTAAGGGAATATGCTTGAGGAATTGTTAGTATAAAAATTGCTTATTCATTGCTTATTCAAATGTCCGAGATCAGTATGCCTGGCTTACCAATGCAGCAAACCGACTCTGCCCTCTGATGCTCGCCAACACGATAAGTTCGGACTCTCGAAGTTTTTCTACCGTAGAACCGACAATTCGGCGTGGGGCTGGTGTGGTGATGGTGGTGGTGGAAGCGGGATTGTATGTGGCTGTGCTCTACGGCTCTAGCCACACGTACGTGGGTATTCCCATACTTGCATAACATTAAATCAGTCTAATGTATTTATCCCTAGTTATTGGTCAAACGGCCTTGATACATGTATTCTGGGATCTTGCAACGTCACTGTTTCCATCTTGTACCTTGCATGTCCCATATTGCGTGTTCAACCAGAAAGTTACAGCTCACCCTTGGACGAATATGTCTCCAGAAACCTTGGAGAAGCGATTTACAGATTTGCAGGACCGCCTCACCGTCCTGCAAGATGCGACAAACCAGCTCAAAGAGTTAATCGACCGTCTGGCCAACTTCAACTTCCAACCCGGATCCGTACCTCTTGGCGCAAGTGAGGACGACCACGTTGGCTCGGAGCTCAGCTCAGAGATTAATCAGATTTTACGAGAACAAGAGGAGGAACTCGAATTGCTGCAGGAGGAGATAATAGATATCCGGCCGGGAAAGCCTAGTAGCGAGTTACAACATGACAAGGACAGACTAAGGGACGGCGCAAACCGTCTCGGAGAGGAGCTGCAGAAGTACGTAGGAACCATTATAATTATAACGGCCTGTGTAGCATTCTGACACCATTGTAGCTGCCGAAAGGCTTTTAGGAGAGCTCAGATTGCGGCGAAGCGCAACCTCCAGCTCGCCCAGCGCCAAGAGCGAGAACTGCTCTACGCCTCCTTCTCGAACTCCCGGTCCGGCGCGTCTTCCCCCGTAGTCACAGATTCTACTTTATTCCCGCCGAACCGACGGAAACAAAAGGCACGCTCCGAGATGTCAAAAGAAGAGCAGATGATAAGCGCCAGCAACGACGTTACAGAGTCGATGAGGAGGGCCCACGAACTGATGGCCGCCGAACTGTCTAAGAGCGATTTTGCGCACAATACGCTCAAGGAGTCTACCGCGGCCTTGTCGCAACTATCGGAAAACTATTCGAGCCTCGATACCATGCTATCGAATTCCCGCGCTCTTCTCGGTACGCTGTTGAAGAGTCAGAAGACCGATACTTGGTACCTCCAGTCGGCATTTTATATTTTGGTTGTTACTATAGGCTGGTTGATATTCAGGCGCCTCCTCTGGGGCCCGACGTGGTGGCTCGTCTGGCTCCCTCTTAAGCTGATTTTCAAAACAACGATTGGCGTGACAAGTACTGTTGCAAGGCGCGGCTCACAGGGAGCGAGCCCCGGTTCAGATTCGGCCACGGTACAGTCCATATCACAGCAGGCGCAGATGAACAACGAAGGAATGCCAACAGCACAAGTCATTTATGAATCGCAAAAGCCACAGGAGTCTTCAGATTCTCTCATGGAGGAAGTGAGCAAAGTAATCAATACATCTAAATCAGAACATGCCGAAGAGCATACCGAAACTGGTGAAGATGACGCACAAGAAGACCAAAAGCAGGAAACCGTGCTGAGGGAGCGCAATGATGACGAACCTCCCAACCCAAAGAAAAGAATGATGGAAGAGGATCCTAGTACCCAGCAAGATAGTCACGATGGTAGCGATGAAAGAATCCGGGATGAGCTGTAAGATTATAAAATAAGACCTATTCCCACTGTTCTACCGTTCTTTATCTGCGTCCCCTTAATAGCGGCACATTATACCAAGTTGGTATTCTGTCTGTTTCGACAGATATTAGCCCAACCCTTATTTTTCCCATGAGGCAGGGATTTTCAGGTCTCTGCTCTTTGAAGTCGCGGTGGTAGAAAGCTCGTGTAAGCCGTGTCAGCTAAAAATTCCTTTGTCCCCGGACGGGAAGGGGGTGCTCGAACCATTTTATGTGATATGACTTGGGCAACACAAATACACAATGACAAGAAAGAAACTTTGGAAGAGAGCGAAGTCAGGTTAGAGCCACGTAAGTTCTCAACGGAACTATCTGAAATAACGACTACGGGTACATAATCATGTCCTCTTCCCCCCTTCTATTTGTTCCTAGTTGGAAAGCTTCCCCAGGTGTTTTCAAAATCAAAATAAAAAACGAAGGGAAAAAAAAAGGTATTTCAATTTCAGTAGTATTCATTCATTCTCAACTCGCCTTACTCCGCAACAAGCAGACAAAGCATGACATACGATTTAATTCCCTGCTTCGAATCAAACGGGAAGAGGAAGGGAGGGGGTATCATCATGACTTTCAGCCGCCAGCCAACCCAGCCCAAGTCTATGTTCATGAATGACGATGCTGACCCTTCAACGCGAAACAACCGGCGCACACGCGCCGATACAAGCAAGCCCAAAACAAATCAAAGCCCGAAAATGAGAGAGGACTATCAAAGGAAAGAAGAATCAATTTTAAATACAAAAGGTGTGTGTGTCTACCCTCTTCCCTTCTCGGGTCAGGTAAAATCGCCAAATTCCACTTCTCGTTTCTCCTTTCTTTCTTTGCTCAGACGTCACCCCTATCCCCCGGGACTATCCGTCGTCCCCAAAAGATTATCGATATCAAAATCCTGGTCTTCTAAGGACGCCTCCCACTCGCCACTATCCATCTTGGCCGAGACGTCGGGCAGCGAGTGCATAGACGGGTTATCAGGCCACGAAGTCTCCACACTGTCATTCGGGGGGTGATGGAACCCCTGCTCGAAGTGCTGCTGGGTGTGGTGGTTGGCCATGCCATCATCGGCGCTGGCGGCGGCGACGTTAGGCTGCCCACCTAGCGAAGTCTGGTCCATTGTGTAGTGCTGCATTCCATCGTTATGGTCCCCTAATGCCAGAATGTTCAACGCATCGTACTGGGCCATGCCGCCTGGCTGCCCCATCAGCGACGGGTCTATCGGGTGGTGGTCGACTACACGATGGTGCGGCATCGCGACCTGTGGCTGATGATGTGAATGCTGGGGATGTGATGGTGGCGGAGGGTACGCAGATCCCATCATATTATACGCATGATCGACAGGTGAGGTGCCGTGGAAGGATCCCGCGGGCGAGTTCGCCTTGTTCATGTAGACGTTCTCGACATAGGACGGCACGTGGCCCTGCATGGCGCCGCTATACATTTGTGGGTAGCTGGTGGACTGCTGGTAGTACTGGTTCTGGCCCAGGCCCGCCCCGTACTCGGCCGGCCGGGGCTTTCCCGGATTCGAGTACTGGAACGAGGATTGGTGTGCTGCCGGGTACGGAAGCCGCCCGTGGTGCGCCATCGGCGGTGACTGGTGAGGAGGGTATGGCTGGTACGATGATCGCATGCCTGGCGGATGATACTCGGCATCTGGGTCATACATATGCCCTCCAGCCCTCGACGCATTTCTAGATGGAGGAGCGCTCACTTCCCACTCATAGCCTTCGAGATCCGAGCCATCGTCGTCTGAGTCGACCCTGCCCCTATTTCCGGAGCCGTTCTTGTTCTTGGACTTCGAGGGCGTGAATTTATAGTCCGGGAAGGCGAGCTTGTGGTTCTCGCGCTCTATCTTGGCCCAATTATCGTATTGGTCGCGCAGCTCCTGGGATTCCATGTTCCAGCTAGTACCGCAGACCTGCGAGATGACTTGGTGGTTGTCGTGCTTCTTCCATTCTTTGGTGCGGTTCTGATATGCCTTGCGATATAGCATAAAAGCGTTCATCGGTCGCTTGATCTTCTGGTCTTTCGCCGTCATCCTCTCGTGCTCGCGTACCGCAATTGGCCGGTTCACATACTCTTCTATGTTGGTGTCCTGCACCGTGGTGATGTCCTTAACTAGCACGCTCAGTGGCGCCTCTAGCACCACCGCCTCGCTGTTTTTCCCTCTTCTCTTCTTCGGCTTTTTGACGCCTGCGCCAGTTAGACTGGGTTTTGGCGATGCTTTCTTGCCTCGCGACTGCTGGGGCGTGAGCGCCGGCGTGCCACCACGCTGTCGGTTGATTTCTAAACCACTTCTTGTTGTCATCCTGTCTGTTTGTAGAGGTGTCGGTGGTGATGTTGCAGGAGTGCTATAGGCATTGTGTGTTGTCTTTATATACCACAATTGTCAGCCATATGGTGTTTACCAAGATAAAGAAAAGGGATTCGGATAAAGAGAACTGAATTGATTGTTCGCTCATTCAATTCACAACACGTTCTTTATTCTAATAATAGACTTACCAATGACGAGCCTGTATCCGGTAACTGGGGATAGGGGCTGGGCTCCATCTGGTAACTCTGTTGCTGGTAACCCGTGCTGTAAGTAGAAGCAGGAGGAGCGTTTGAATAAGGGGACCCGTGGTCGTACATAGGCATGACCGTCTGCTGCTGTTGCGGTGCTGGACTGGAGTACCGCGAGTGCGGATTGGAGTTTATCTGGCTATGTACATCGACAGGCGGCGCTGATGCATTATGTTGAATAAGCTGCTGGAATTGGCTTTGGAGAACTTCGTCGGCGGTAGCAGTGGGATGGGTCGTGCTGTTCGAAGGCGCAGGAGATGGCGGGCCGGTCTTGTCCATTTCATCCGTCTCTATCAGGATACTGCGATAGAGCAGAAATAGATATTCGAGGTTCTTCTCAGGATACCAGCGGTAGTAATAGGAGCACAAGTTGGGAAAGGTCAGTAGCGGCGGAGATTAAGGAACAGGTATGGCTTTGATAAGGTTTTAAAAGTAGTTGCCTTAGATGGGCTGTGATCTTTCCCTGCAGCAAGAGAGTCGATTAGAGAGATGGCGAGAAGGATTCCCCTGGCCAGCTCTGTTCTGCTTCTTTTTTTCTCCTTGACGAATGACGATCCACTACGGTTCCCTTACAAACAGTATCAGATTAATTGGCTGACGAGCAAGTCCAAGCCAGTATATTCGTTACTCAGGCTCCAAACCTCCCAAATTTGGACGATATGATGGCGACGCGTATGTTATGTTTTCGAATATGAGCTGGCGGTTAGGAAGAGCGATGAGGTGGAATGGAGGTACAACAGGCAGGTACAAAATGCAGGCACACTGTGTATCTGGCTCTATGCGGCTGAGGATGGTGGCCGCTGGTAGTGACTCTGATGCGGGTTGACACTCCGTCTCTGACTTGTCTATCCGGATGTGTCTCTGGTGACTGGTTTATGGCTTACTAGAGACCGGGATGGTGCTGCTTGCCCGGAGCGCGGTGGACGTCGTACGGCCGCCAATAAGATGGACGGTATCAGCGAATTCGAGAGCGGAACACTTGCTAAAAGGAGCCAATAGGCGATCCAAAAACAAGAAGTAGTATCTTATTTATTCAGAAGTTCTGGGAAAATATGGAAGAAGTATCGATCGGTCGGCTGGGGGTGCCGCCTTTTGATGTGTTGGCAAAATACAAAAGTACCGGAGTGTTCATCTGAAGTTTCTCGGTCTGTAAGTGGGTAAGTGACTCTTCAATTTCAGCCGCCTGCCCTGTCCTCTGTCCTCCCCGTAACCGGCTAGCAAGCAGATAGATCTTCCTGTGACTAGTGAAGCAGTATGCTAGGCACGGACAAAATGGGCTGACCAACTTGCTGACACCAAGGCCCAATGCCACAGGCATAGATCTATCAGAAACTGGATTTCTCTCTGCCCTTGGCGCAGTACGGGAAGGGGTGCGTGCAGCAGCATCCGGTCATGTGAGTGAGAGAGGGCAGGAGAAAGACGGGCTATAAAAAGCTGAAATCACGAACCTATTGAAAAAGACCAGTTTAATGGGATGTGAACTACGTAGCCTACTCCTGCTTTGACGATGTCCCGCGCAGTATAGGCTGTCTTTTCTCCCTATGCGTATGTATGCGCATGCGTAGTATGTGTTATGTGCGTTCTTCCTCACTTTGTCCGGTGGTTAGAACCAGAACACCGATAATAGAGGCCTAACCAGGATCTTTGGATAGAGAAATGCGTCCAATGCGTCCTCCTGAGGGGTGAAATATGAGAATGATTGATGAGCACACACCCCTTTAGTGGGTATGAGTAGTAGACACAACGAGGTACTAGCTGATGCAGTCTCCCTGTCCTACAGTCCGCCCGAGCTTTCTTTCTTTCCTTTGTTCTCCTTTCGTCGTGAGGAAGTTCAGCTACCCACGCAATGCAGAAGCGGCAAGAATAATTTTGGATCAAATCAGGCTATTGGCATAGCCAATCTTTCGTATTGATTCTTCTGATTTCCTGGCCGAATCCGCCGGTAGAGAGCGCGTGAGTCGTATAGAGATTAGGGAAGATAGGACATTAACTATCCTTGGTCAAGTTGTATAAGCAGCCATCACTGCCTCTACCGAAAATGTATAGTATGACCAAAAGGTGCATGGATAGATGGATAACTGAAAGGGAGTAGACAGAGTGGGCAACTGCTGCTGGATGCGGCCTTTGTTGTTCCAGCACGAATAGCAAAGAGTAACAGTAGGGACCGTTATCGACAAAAAAAAGAAATATTCTCCAGGGCTTCTCTTTCAGAAAGAAGTTTCCTTGGGCCTACAGTTATTTGTATGGTGGCTTTCTTTTGAGAATACGAACCTTTCCATCTGGGACGCAGAATGCGGCCGCTGGGTTGCATATTACCGCTTTCGGAAACGAAAAGACAGGAACGCGAAGCACGGGACAAGGCGTGCTGGACTAGAGAACTGCTCTAAATCACTTACGGAACTATTTCTAGCCGTGTTCGGGGCAAGAGAGAGACTCAAGGACCATGTTCTTCTCTAGGTGCTGAGCATTCCGGTCTGAATAGAGAGTGAGAAAACGTGCTATTGCAGCGATGCTTCCTGCAGCGGGCATACTGGCAAATGCCTCGCCCTCTCTCACGCACTTGTTACTTACTAAAGCAGATATCAATGGACTCCCATTCAATTATTGCCCACTAGGGCAAGACATTCATAAAAAAAGTGCAAGCTGTCCCCACATTACGCTGGTGACTGCATATCCTGGCAGGTTGTACGCGAGATCGCATGAGATGCGGTATAGAGGATCGGAGGGTTAGACAGCCTTCATCCCCGGCCGGCTTAGCCATTGCTACAGCGACTATTTTATCTAGGGGTGGCAACTCTTTCGGACAGCCCGTCCAAGTTATCCTTCGGGACCGGCTTAAATCGGCTTCCAGATGCTCGTCGTCATAGGGCGTTACCTGTGACTGCTGTTAGCCGGCGGGAGGCACTGGAATGTTGAGCCCTGAGTAAGGCCGAAAACGTGCCTCCCACTCCTGGATTCTTCAGTGGCGCGCGTAGGTCATATGCCTCCCACATTCCTTTGAATATTCGCTGAGGTAATCATCCAAATACAGGTTCCTGGCCAGGGACTCTCCCTTTCTGTCTTCGCCTTACCCCGTTTCTTGACTAGATTGCTTCTTATGAGCTGCGTATCTGAGTGGTTATGACGCGACACTATTGCCCCCCGACTTGGCTAAAAACGAAGCAGCGGCAACATTAGAGAGGAGGAACATCCCCGAGGTCCCTACATGTACCGTCTCTCATGCCTCTAGGTCGACGCCTTCTCCCTGGGGGGTAGACTCATCTCGGTATTAGCTCCGCCCCTAGGAAGAGAAAAATAGTGGCTGATCAGCCCTGTAATCCGCAATACGAATGTCAACCACAGTGCTCACTATGTGCTGCGCTGTTCTGTTTTTGGTTAATAGGTATGTCTAGCTGACCGTACCTGGGGATCTGTTTGCAACCGCACCCCTGTACCAACGACGGACGGTTGCATTAGCCTTGCTGGCTGTTTGAACGTCAGTCCTGCAAGTGCCAAATGGGGAAAGGTCTAAGTAGTAAAAGTTGACGTGCATCCGTATTTCAGGTAGAAAGATAAGCTTTTATGAGTGTTAATAAATTCCAAACTGCGGAGAACAGCTTCAAGACGGTGCAATCCAACCTTATTTTTGCTTGAAGCAGATTTGGTAGCGATAGTTGGGCATCGTAAGGGAGGAATGCCGACATGCAGCATCTCATATATGACCCATACATATATACTAATCACTTCGTTGAAAGACTGGCTTGTGTTCTCGTATTTTCTTTCGTCTCTTTAGTTAGACTTGAGGGCGGTCTTTGAGATCATCACGTAGGGACCTCTTCTTGGGTCTCTTTTGATCTCCGTCGCTATGCACTGTCTTGCTTGCTCGTAATCCGGAAGTGTATGGAATTGTAACAATGAAACGGCTAGAAATGATCTAGCCATGTTTCCTCGCTCCATTGGTCTCCGCGATGCTGAGTTTGATATTGGAACTATTAGCATCAATCGAATATGACTGCGTTATCTCGCATCGTCCGTTCGCCTGTTCGCTCGAGAAATAGCACACCAACAGTATTGAAGCAAGTGCTAGAATGCATCGTCTAATTCGTATCTTCTTTTCTCATAGCGTCTCCACTCGTACCAGTCTGTGTCCATCCTGTCTCAGCGCTCTGACCAACAGTTCGTGCGAACGGTCGGGACTTGTGTGACAGCTCAACTTCGACGGGTTCATGCTTCGCCCAATTATAGCCGCCCTAGGTCTGGGGCTGACCGAATTAATTTTCCGCTGCCCCTGACAGATCCAGAATTGGCGGGTCAGCCTATCCCGGGTCCCGGAGTGTGGCCTGCTTAGAAAGATGTCTATACGCGCTCTAGCTGCGAACTCCTGTGCGTGTATGTAGGTACGCAGCCTGCCGCCTGCCGACGAGAAAACGTGGAGTCGGTGTGCCTGTTTTCTGCTGGGGGCGAGACTTGATTCGGCCAATAACTAAAGGCGGATGAAAAGACAAGAGTACCTAATATAGTGGACAGAATTGGTGCTGACCTTCAGGTGATGCTTCATTATTGATGAACTAGTGAGTTTGGTTATAATATCAGGGCAGTGCAATATGATTAATACAATGTGAGACAGTGATCGATATGAACGAAGTACATACATACATACCCTACATGCACCTGTAGGCAAATAAATTTCTAACCATGAGCCACATTCAGGTCACATGTGCAAACGTTATTTTACCTGTATGTACATGTATGTATTTGAGCAGGAAAATGTCAATACCGAATTGGCTTGGGTACGCGATGTGGACTTAGACGCACATCATGTTAGGAAAGAGCCTGTCGCATGGGCGGTGAGGCGTTGCGACCTAAGATTACATACCTCCAGCTTACCTCCTATGCATGGTTCCTGCCAACAGCCTGCAAAACTGCTGGAGATCTAAGGGGTAATCTAAGGGGTAATCTAAGGGGTAATCTAAGGGGTGGCTGCACTATTTGGATTTCGATATTTCGTATGAATTTTCTAATCTCTTGGGCAGCAAGTGCAAGATAAAACCATCAAGTTGCTCTTTGATCAATAATGCATGCAAAAGTACGTATTATAGCATTTCCCCCTACTAATCTACGTCAAAGCCCGCCCTCTTGTACGCCGTATGATGCATCATTTACCATGCAATTGTCTAGAACTATTGATAGAACCCAAGTCCCCTATGCTTCAAACCGGACAATGGACATATCGTCCACGATGAAGAAGCGGTTTTGCTCATCTCAAAGGGAGAAAATAGAATAATCAGAATACTAAAACATAACCACCTTGTAAGCGGCATATATGCCGAGAAACAAGATGCCTGAATTCAACTCCTAAAAGCAAAGCCTTAATCGGAGGTTGTCATCCTGGAGTCATCTCAACGTGCCAGCGACAAAGTTGTAGCGTCATGATTGGGCCGAAAAATATGACCAGTCTCCGAGCTACATGACATCTCGGCAACTTCTTGGTGACCTGTAGCTTTCCAGTAGCTTTCCAGTTTGATCCGCGGAACCGGTCATCGCCATTCGCACGTCTCGAATTATCCGTCCCCTGTGACACCACTCGAGTGCCGTGACGCTGGCCGCGCAGGATCAGAAGGCTTGACTGGTGGTGTCAAGATCTGTTGCGAAGGTGACGGAGAGAGTGCTGTTACCGGGGGAAGGATCGGAGGAGTCGGCGTCGAGGACAGACCGTTACTACCTGGATGCTGATTCGGTGGCGGCGATCGTTTTTGTGGCGAAAGCCCATTTTGGGTTGGGGGAAGAGAAGGTGTCATGTCAAGCCTTGAACTTGTCTGCTCCATCTTATTTAGTTGCGGAGTCGCTAGGATTGTATGTTGGGTACTGATGTCACTACTCGGGGGTCGTGTTAGGGTAGAAAATGATACTGCCGGAGGTGAAAGAGCCGACAGGCTATTACTTATAGTGTCGAGAGGTTGCTTTAAAGGCGAATCGGACCTAGCAGCAACGGGAGGCACGTAGGCGTCAGCGTGAGGTGGGAGACTGCTCGCGGGTGTCGGCTGCGCTGAGCCGTTGACCTTTGGCGATACGTGAAACACACCCTTCTGTGGCACCTTTATATCGCCTGAACGGCTTCTGGAGACTGGTGAGGATGCTGGGTGGAACATAGTTGAATAGGCCCTGGCTTTATTGGGTGATTGCTCCGGAGGCGATAGAGTTGGATGCGGCGAAGAGAATGCATGATGCCCGTCGCCATTAGTGAATGGTGAAGATGGCGGGGGAGCGCTTGGCTGACCTGCTTGCTTTATAGGGATCACTGGTTGGGTAGCTGGATCGAATTGTGAGCCATTAGTCGCGGCTGATTGATGAAGTGAGCCCAGGCTGTTGTTTGGACGTGAAAAGGGCGTGTCGGTAATAGGCTTCGCTGATATCTCAATCGCAATGCTCGAGCGTTGGGTATGTTGAGCTTGCTGAGGAGCAGGCCAGTTGTCAGGCTGTGTGGTTTGGGGAGATGATGAGGCATCACCCTGATTGACTTTTAGTTTGATGACAGGTGATTTCGGCGTTGTTGGACGCAACGAATTTTTCTGGCGGCAGGTCTTGCAAATATAATGGAAATCATCGCGATCAGCCTCTTCTTCACTGATCCCCACGCACTTGCTGTGTTGCCAAATATTGCATTTCTCGCACGCGACACTATGCGTCCCATCGTCAACTTGACCGTAGACGCCACAAATGCAGTCAAAGATCCAATCGTCCTCTTCCTCTTCAAGTTCCTGTAGGGCTTGCTTGTTCTTTTCAATTTCCGCCTTCAACCGCCTCTCAGATAACCGCCCAGTCCCAGTACTTAAATTCTTGCTATCCTCAGACAGCTGGGCTAGTTCTTCTTCGTGCTGCCGCCGTCGGACCTCCCGTTCTTGAAGCCGCTGTGCTCGGGACATCATGCGGTTGTCGCGTTCTTTCTCCATCTTCATGCGCTTTTGCGCTTCCTTTCGTGCTGCAGCTTCTTCTGCGCGGCGCTTTTCTTCTTCTTCTCTGTGTTGTTGCTCTAGTCGTTGCTGTTCAGCCTTGTTAGCAAGGCGGCTCGATCGTTTGGCGTGCGCCATCTTTTCGAGATTAAGAAGCTCTTTCTCCCTCTGTAGAGCTTTCCGCTTCCGCGATTCCTCTTGCTTCTCCAAAATAGGCAGAAGATGGGTCTCAATAGTGCTTCTTAGGATTTTCTCATTTTCATCGCGAGTCTTCCGAATAGTACTGAGGAATTCCTGCACCTCGGCTAGATTCGTTGCAATACATTCCCACTTCGCACCTCCGAGGCCATCGTCCTCCGGCTCGGCAGTCTGCTCAACGTCCGAGGCGGCGCCATCCTCAGCATCCTCGCCATTTTGCGCATTAGACCTCGATACGCGGCGTCGTTTAGCGGCTCTCGCGGCCGCCTTAGCCTTCTTGGTATTCTTCTTTGGTTTCCACGGCGCGGTTGCGGGTGGAGCTTCTGTCATGCGGTATATCCGATTGTCATCTAGAATGTAGTAAGTGCGGTCATCGCTATCCCAGCCAGAGGGCTCGATTCTCTGAGTATTGTTAGTATTCCTCCATAGGTAGCCTTTGGGGGGGTATCCGTACCCATTCGGTCTGGTCACTGGGCTTCTGCTCGTCCATTTTCTCTCGAATCCGTTCAGGATGCAGCATGACCCATTGGGTAAGCTGCTGTAAGACTTTGATCTGTGCCTCAGTTGTTTAGCATGGTATCGCCGCTATGCTACGGTACGAACTGACCTTTGTAAAGGCATCGAAATCATCAAATTTAGCGGGTGTCTCTGCCGTACCGAAAGGGTTTCGCTCGGGTGCTTTGGCGACATATTGTCGGCGTGTATACTCGTCAAAAAGATCCGGACTTGTTAATAGTTAATATTATCCTACTAGAGGTGAGTGAATGTTAGGATAGGACATACGTTAAGCCTCGATGTGACGAAACAAATTTAAGTAGGGCAAGGCCAATATCGACTAGAACAGGTGAACGAGGCTTTAGGCATTCTGCTTCCAAATCCTGCCACAGTAAGAAGAAGTTAGCACTGCTGACCAATACTGAGATCCCTACGGTGACCATACGCAGGGGAACTTAGAGAGGAGCACGTACATCTATATCAAGATTATCGTCGATCTTCACCACCTTGCCGAATAGGTAGATCCACTGAAAGAGATTGGCAAATTGCCAGGTATTCCTGATGCGCTGAAGCAAGGAAAGCTCCTTAGGACTTTCTTTAGGATGCTCTTGCGCGTCGACATCGGGTTCAACATCGCGCAAGGCGCGTTTCCTAGATGAGACCATATTGATAACTCCGCTCTATTGGTTGCGACCCGGGGCCTCGTATTGATGAGGGATGCGCAAGTAGTACGATGGAAGTTCAAGTGAGCTCGAATTATAGTTGGAAGTAAGTCGACGTAGCCGGCAGGCGACGAAGGGGAGGGTTGATAAGGTTAAGGTTAAGGGATGTTAAACATTGGCGCAGGAGTGGTGAGATATTTCATGGCGATGTATCGGGTTAGGTCGAGATTGATTATGGTCAAGACCAAAAATGTATTGGGCAGGTGGAAAAGTGCACAACTACATTCGGTGGTTTACCAAGAGATGTGAGGTCAAATGTGCCGTTGTCTAAGAAAGGTATGTGATGTATTTTGGGGGGATAAATTTCTAGGCGCGATTCAGGCGTTTGTACTTGACGTTTTGGACTTTTTTACGCGACGCAACTTCTCAAGTCAAATGGCATGTGGACCCCACTTTAATATATTCTAACGCGCTTACGCGCTGCAGCCCACCTAAAAAGAGGGGCGCAAGCCACAAGATAAAAGTGATACTAGGCTGCTAGGTACAGCATAATGCTGGAGAAAGCCACGTGACTGGACCTGTTACCATACATTATGTACATTCTAACGTTACCTACATATACGCTTAAATTCAATGTTATGAGGCATTATGACTTTTACCTCAATCAAATATACCTACTAATCACTCTCAAATAATGCCTCTATTAATCGATGTCAGACACGTGTACTCTTTTGTAAGCCAATGGAATAATCTAAATATATTCCAATAAAGAGGTACGGTACCTACTGTCTCAGGTTAAAACAACAACCCGCTCTCCTTAGTTCCTTTGATAGAAATATTATATAGAGCGGGTTTCATGCCTCAATCTTCAAGATCATGACATTTACAAATATCAATATTCTTCTATTTAGCTGCTTACCTCTTATATGTCATGCGTACCTAGGTATGTAGAAATAAAGAACCGTGCGTCATGGGTAAGGAGCGAGGGCTATGTTGTTATGTATCTAGCAGTTCTACGGTAGTGCCTATTCCCCCCTGCAGATGGGGGTCTTCAATGCATAGGTACGACTTTCGAGAGCTTCAATGAACTCGTATTTCAGCGTCGAGCTACATGTACCGTTACACACATGTAGGCACCGATGAAAAAAAGTGGGGGATATCGTATTAATTGTTAAGATTGAGTAACGGCCACGTGCGAGTTAACTAGCAAATGGTACAACTCTATAAGGCTTAGTACGGCTATACGGATAGGAAATCACCAACTGGTTGGCTATTCTCCTTTCGGGACCCCACCCGTTAGTTCCCTGCGCCAATGGGTCGGAAAAGAGGCTGAGCTTTTTCTTCAACCCTTGGCCAGCTGGAGACAAGACCTGCAGTCTTTCTGATGCATTGGAAGTCGGCGGGCGAATGAACCTTGAAAATCGCCGGGTTGGGGACTTTCCCGTCCATCCAATGCCTCTTTTATTTTCTCTGTAACAACGTTGAATATTTCACAATACGGCGGAATTGAGTCTGTAGGAGTTGGTTGAAAAAAAGAGAAAAGAAAAGTGAAGCCGTGGATCATTTACGTCTATCAATTGCCTGCCCTTCTTTCCCCAATCTTGCACCTGCGACCCACGCGTCCCGATTAATGTGTTTCATACTCGCCTGTCCTTGTCTCTCGTTCAAATCCGACTTCAAACTTCTTGAACAATTCCTGGCCTTTCGACTTTTCGACTCTCGATACGATATTCGAAACCCATTGTCTCTTATCCCTATGTGATGCCATTTGATCTCTCCGTAGAAACCTTCTCGCCAGTGCGCCCGCTCGCGTATTGCGCTCGGCGTCTACGTCTCTTTGTATCTATTCGTATATCTAATTAATAAGTGTCATCTGGATGACACCAATATCACCATGACCAAATCTACTTCCTCGCCTCGAAGCTCGCAACAAAACCCATCGACGAATCCATCCCAATCCATCCCCCTACAGGACCTCGCGAGACAGCAACATCAACATGATACTCAGTCGCAAGGCGGGGATCAGAGGGGATATCTCGCGGACCGCAGCTTCCTAGACGTCTCAACGTATTGGGAGGGTTATGGGCAACCCCATCATCACCATGACGACGCCCAGGTAAGTCCCTCCTCGCCGATAGATGCTGCCGCCCTGCAATCTGCTCTCCCCCCGGACATCAACCCTGCGCCCCCGGCCATACCTCGAGCTACACCTTCGGCTACAAATCCCTATGCCGCTCCCGAAACGCCCTACTACGACGAGACGGCACATGTCGATTATTTCGAATCGGATAGCTCGCCTTTAACATCCGCTGCTCAACCTATATCCGGTGCTTTAGCTACCCCACAAACCGAGTCGCAACCAAGAGATAGTTTCCAGACCGTTTCAGATTTGGACAATTCTCGCCCGCGCGAACGATCTGCTCAGATGCTCGGGTTCGATTTAGAAACTGGTTACTCGCCGGGCAAGCATCGTAGCTATGGAAATTCTCTCACGCCAAACGACAATCGGACCTCGCGGATGCCGGGGACTGCTGGCGCCCTATACAGAGCTGGGTCAATTGTTAGGGCCATGTCTCAGCGTGTTGTCAATATCAGCGGTGAAGGGGAGACCTTTGAACAACAGCAGCAAAGACAGCAGAGATCAAGATCGCCGAGTGTCGATGGTCGAGTATCGCAACATCATATTTCTCATATGGGTATTGATACGTCATACCCCTCCCAAGTCTTCGGCTCGAACACAGAGAAGAAATTCGGTGCTGAATGGACCACTTCGGAAGCTGTTCTCTCTCCTCGTCGTGGAGCGCCGATGCCAAACCCTTTGAAAGGCCGCTCACTTGGTATCTTCGGTCCGGACAACGTCATCAGGAGGAAGCTTTGCGATGTGCTGGTCAACCCGTATATGGAGCCTATCCTGCTCCTACTAATCGTACTCCAAGCTATATTACTTGCCGTGGAAGCCGCGAACAATGTTTACACCCCTGGAAATCAACGCCCCCCTCTCTGGGATCCCTCTTCGGGAATAAACTGGGCACTTCTTATCCTCTTCATAATATTCAGTCTTGAGACGATAGCTCGTATCATTGTGTCGGGCTTCCTGCTGAATGCCGCTGAGTATAGCACCATCGATCGAAAAAAGGGAATCCGTGCTGCTATATCTGATCAATACAACGCAGTATTTCGGCCACAGCGCCAGAAGTCGGTGAAAAGTCCGCGGGAACAGGCTTATGGACCCTCTACATTTGCTCGGTCCTTCACTATGATGCATGGCAGCATGCCTGAGACACTCGAGGAACAGCAGCGAATGCAATTAGCACGCCGAGCCTTCTTAAGACACGGGTTTAACAGACTTGACTTCATCGCTGTTGTATCTTTCTGGATAGCCTTTGTTCTTAGCATAACTGGCATTGAAATGACCAAACATTTGTTCATCTTTCGAATGCTCAGCTGTCTTCGAATCGTTCGACTGCTTGCCCTTACGAATGGAACCGCGGTAAGCTCTGAACTCATAGAGAAATTTTAGGTAGCGCCTGTCCTAACGTGTGTTATAGATCATATTGCGCAGCCTGAAAAAGGCGGCCCCATTGCTTGTCCGAGTATCTTTCCTCATCGGATTTTTCTGGCTTTTATTTGCCATTATTGGCGTGCAGAGCTTTAAAGCAAGCCTAGATCGGCAATGTGTTTGGCGAGACCCCACACAACCCGACAACTTCTCTGCAACATACACGAACGATATGGCCTTTTGTGGCGGGTATCTGGATGATAATGGCGTGCCGCAGCCCTGGGTTAGAAGCTCCTTTCCTAATTCTTTAGTGGATCTTCAACCGGCCCCGACATCTCCTAAAGGATACATTTGTCCGCGGCACTCCATTTGCCTCGAGCAAGGGAGCCCATATAATGGCACCGTCAATTTCGACAACATCATCCATTCGTTAGAGCTAGTTTTCGTGATCATGAGTGCTAACACATGGTCGGATCTCATGTATTACACGACCTACTCGGAGTTCCTCCCAGCAGCTATCTTTTTCGGTGCCGGCATCATGATCATGATGTTGTGGCTAACTAATTTGTTAATTGCTGTCATTACTTCGTCATTTCAGGTCATCCGAGAGGAGAGCAAGGCCAGCGCTTTCACGGCGGACGAGGATTTCCAGATTCCTAGCAGCCAAGATGAACGATTACGTAGAATCTCGACGCTACAAAAGATATACGATAAGACATGGTGGTTCTGGGTACTACTCATTACATATGATCTTGTCTGCCAGGCTTGGCGAAGTGCAGAAATGTCTGAGACGCGAGCCAGGTTTATTAACATAAATAGCATCGTGGTGACGAGCCTACTTGACATTGAGATCGCCATCAGGTTCGCAGCGAACTGGAGGGGCTTCCATCGCAATACACGAAACCTCTTCGATCTCTTCCTAGCCTTGGCGAACACCATAATAGTCTTACCACCGCTCTTCAACAGCGGACAAACCTACGCGTGGTTAACGTTATTTCAAATCCTTCGATCTTATCGAGTGGTTCTGGCCATACCAATCACCAGGAAATTGATTGTATTGGTCCTGGGGAATGCTAGTGGTATTGCGAATCTCATTGTCTTTGTGTTTTTGATTACATTCATTATGGCAATCTTCGCAGTCCAGCTTTTTCGAGGCGAAATTCCCTTGTACGATGATGGGGGCGAACTGGTCAGAATATCATTTTACAACATCTTCAACTCGTTCCTTGGAATGTACCAAATCCTGTCCAGCGAAAATTGGACTAGCATCCTGTACGATGTGACGTCGTACACTACTAAGTACAAAACGTCGTGGTATGGTGCTATGTTCCTTATCGGCTGGTTCATCCTTGCTTTCTTCATTCTAGTCAACATGTTCATTGCTGTCATTCAGGAAAATTTCGACGTATCGGAAGATGAGAAACGTCTAGAACAAGTCAAGGCGTTCCTTCAACGCAAAGAATTGGGCAGCAATTCGAACACTAACATTACACTCTCTGATATTTTCTCTCTTGGGAGATCGAAAACAAGAGATCCGCTGGACTACGGTCCGGCAACAATGGAGATGTTGTTGAAAGATGCTGTCGTTCGAGAATTCCTAGACGATACGATGGACACCCTGCATCAGGAATCTACCAATAGTCCCTCGTCTCGAGAGGGCCGCGGTATTCGGCAGAGCTTTTGGTTGTCATTGTGGGATAAGATCCGAAATTTATTCACCAGCCGGGAACCGAATCCTTTTTATTCCAACATTCGTTTCGATGGTCCCAACGATGCTCTGGATCCTCGACAGATGGCTCGTCAGGCAGTGTCTGCCACCGCGGAACGTCGCAAAGCTCAGCGGGAATATCTTGCCCGCCATCCCACATACAACAACTCGCTCTACATCTTCACTCCTACTAACCCCATTCGGCGTCTTTGCCAGCGCCTCGTTGGACCGGGAAGAGGCACCGAGCGATTTGACGGCGTGGAACCAAATAAAATCGCCTGGTATTCATTCACAGTGTTCATTTATGGGGCCATCATCGCCATGGTGATTCTAGCATGTGTCACTACGCCATTGTATCAGAAAGAATACCTCGAACAACACCAGACAGAAAATCGATATAAGAGCTGGTTTGTCTGGGTCGACCTAGGTTTTGCCATACTTTTTACAGTTGAAGCTGCGATCAAGATCATTGCTGATGGCTGGTTTTTCACACCTAATGCCTACTACAGAAGCTCTTGGGGCATTATAGATGGTCTAGTCCTCATCACCCTATGGATTAATGTGCTTACGCTTCTTTTCAATGACGGGGCTGTCTCCAGGGTCATTGGCGCCTTCAAAGCACTTAGGGCTCTCCGTTTACTCAATATTAGCAACAGCGCTAGAGATACTTTCCACTCTCTAATAATAGTGGCTGGATGGAAGATCATTAGTGTAAGTCGATTCGTTAATCATTATCGGTATATGTGAGACATTATTAATTCGATATTTCTAGGCTGCGCTAGTCTCCTTGTCTCTCCTGATTCCATTTGCCATATACGCCTTAAACTTATTCCATGGACAGCTCTTGCAATGCAATGACAACAATCTCAGCATTTTAGTTGACTGCTTCGGCGAATATGAAAGCTCACCATCGAACCCGGATTGGCCACTCCTCGCACCTCGCGTTGTGGACAATCAATATTTCAAATTCGATGACTTCGCCTCCTCCTTGTTCATCCTCTTCCAGATTGTCTCGCAGGAAGGCTGGGTTGACGTATCGTTTGCTGCGCAAGCTATTACGGGTCGCGGCCTCCAACCGCAGCCCATGGCGGCGCAGGGCAACGGCATGTTTTTTGTGGTATTCAACCTTCTTAGTACGGTATTCGTGCTAACTCTGTTCATCTCGGTGTTCATGCGGAATTACACTGAACAAACTGGTGTGGCTTTCTTAACAGCCGATCAGAGATCATGGCTGGAGTTGCGAAAGCTTCTACGTCAAATCTCGCCGTCAAGAAACTCTTACGCCGACTCGGAGAAAAGGTGGAAGTTATGGTGTCACAAGCGAGCAATCGAGAAGCGAGGAAAGTGGTATACGACAATTACCGCCGTTCTCGTGCTTCACTTGATTTTGTTGATGCTAGAATTTTATCCTGAACCAGACTGGTGGTCCCTTACCAGA
Organism: Hypoxylon sp. PDH2405; assembly: GCA_023628415.1. NCBI lineage: Eukaryota > Fungi > Ascomycota > Sordariomycetes > Xylariales > Hypoxylaceae > Hypoxylon > Hypoxylon sp. PDH2405. The sequence continues at coordinate 23,733 of JAMAKT010000073.1, read as the reverse complement.
GATGGCATCTTCCTAATTTTCACTCTGATTTATATCGCTAATATCACCATCCGTATTGTCGGCCTTGGTTGGAAGCGATTTAGAAGGAGTTCTTGGGATGTCTACTCGTTGCTGTCCGTCTTCGGGGCCTTCGTAACCTCCATCCTGCTAATTAGCAATATTGGGAACCAAACGTTCATTCAGATTCACAAGTATTTCCTCGTCAGCATCGTCCTACTTCTCATTCCTAGGAACGATGCACTCGACCAGCTCTTCAAGACGGCTGCGGCAAGTCTCACAACAATTGTCAACCTACTTGCTACGTGGCTTGTGTTTTTCCTGGTGTTTGCGATAGCATTGACTCAGACCTTCAGCCTGACCCGCTTCGGAGAAAATGAGAACGTCAACATCAATTTTAGGACTGTCCCGAACGCCCTTATTCTGCTCTTCCGCATGAGCGTGGGTGAAGGTTGGAACCAGATCATGGAAGACTACGCCAACATAGAACCACCCCTTTGCGTTGATGATGCCGAATTTCTCAACAGCGACTGCGGCAGCACCAACTGGGCTAGGTGTCTATTTATTGCCTGGAACCTGATCAGCATGTATATCTTTGTCAATCTTTTCATCTCGCTCATCTATGAAAGCTTTAGTTACGTGTACCAACGCTCGAGCGGGATGGCGCACATTGATCGAGATGAGATAAGGAGATTCAAGGAAGCATGGCGCAGTGTTGATCCTGCTGGTACAGGCTTCATCAGTAAGGAAGCATTTCCAAGACTCTTGGGAGAGCTGTCTGGCATCTTTGAAATGCGGATCTATGACGCAGAAGATTCCGTTCACCAGATTTTGGAAGATGTCCAGAATGATGAGACATCTATGAGGCATTCATCAATCGCCACCGCAAGTAACCTAGGTGGAGTGAACATACAGAGATTAAACGAAAGACTTGCTCAGATAGACGTCCAGAAAGTCCGAGAACGGCGCCGCCGGTTCAACATCTTTTACGAGGAGGTGATGGTTTCTGCGGATCCCATCCAAGGTATTTCTTTCACGACAGTGCTCATGATCATGGCGCATTATAAGATCATCAGTGACAGCAAGAGCTTAAGGTATTTCAGATCCTACTAAACATCAACCAAGTAATTTCTAACAAGCATTTAGGCTCGAAGAATTCTTGCGACGTCGCGCGCGCCTTCAACGAGTAGAAGAAGAGGTTCGTCGAAGGATTGTCGTCGGTTTCTTCGACACAGTGTAAGTTTCCACCCTTACAAGTTCATATGTTCTCTGTCATTAACTTTGAGCTAGCTACTGGTCTCGAAAATTTAAGAGGCATATGGAGAAGAAACGATCGGCACGGATGACAGCAGTTCCTCAATTAGACGTACCGGACATCTTCGTAGATGATGAAGAGGATCGTCGACGAGCAACGCAACAGCGCACGACAATGGCAGCTCCGCCAGCTAGGACTAACTCTTCCGATTTCCTTACAGTGTCCGACGCCGCACGACCGCACCACAAAAGCTGGGCTTCGGGGGCCGACATATCAATGTACGATTCATCACAGGCACACCCCTTAAGCTTACCACGTGCCAGCCCTTCAATGCCTGGGCATCAGTCTCATACTTCGGCTTTTAGCTTTGAACTCCAGGACTCAGGAACCAACTCGGGCGAAAACAGCAGGCGCGGCAGTTCGGTAAGCCCAGCTCAGGTAAGGGGATTGCTCGACGACTCTGTCTGGGTTGAGAGCATCAGGCGAAGCGCAACAATACGGAAATCGGTTCGAAAGTCAGACTGGAGTGGTCCTCGGTGAGACCGCGTCTGGTTATCACAATGACTATATTCACCACGTAATGAAACGATACGGACCATGATGGTCGTGACGATAATTAGGACGCCCCCAGAGGGATGGGTTAAGGCGGCGGCATATAGGGGGGGTTTCGAAATGGAGAGGGACACGACTCGGATGTAATCAATAGGCGTTTCGGGGGGCACTTGGCGGTTTGCATTCGACGGGATTGTCGTCTATACCATGAATCAGCGAAATTTTGTTTTATACTATGTATTCCCCCATCGAGTTGCGTATGGTTGGAGGCCGATGTGCTAGAACATTAGACAGGCGGAGATACCAATATCACACTGCAGGTGCTGGCATTTTGTACTTGTTAGGAGTTGGATTTCTAAAACAGGACTAGAGAGGATTAGCAGCACGATGTGAAATTAGATGTCTTGTTTGAGTGCTACGTTCTTTTATTGTCACGAATGAGCGACTCGCCACCACACCATAATCTGGTTATTCTCCAGTTTACCACAACCGCTCATTCTAGTACGCTATACACTACACAGACTACAACTACAGATCTCTTGACCACTAAATTTTCCGCAACGTCATCTCAAATCCGTAACAAGAGGGAATCGACAGTAGTGCTATCCACGTATTAATCGGGGTAAGAGGCACGTTTATCTACCTTCAGACCATTTTCTTTGGCCAAGATGTGTTTCTTGTTTGAAGAGGGTCTCGGGAACGAGGCCAACTTCCGAACCGTGGAGTGGTCTGGGTGGGTGACTTGAAGCATGTCAATGACCCGGGATCTACATGCGGCTAGACTCGCGTTCCTGAGCGATCGTGTTTGGTGACCTTGAAGCCGATGGTGCGGCGGTGCCAAGGGTTCATTGGTAATACATACCTCCTAGTAATAAGAAGTGTCCAAGGGATGAGCTAAATATATCTGGCCTTAACCAGACTTTTCAATCCGTTCAAATATGAAGCTATTAACGAGTAAACCATAAGTCTTCGTTCATCTTAATAGCTTAGCTCTTATTCGAAGCCTTCCCTTTCCAACTAACAAGACGGCGTTGCAGTGAAGGATGGTATTATCCATATACACATATCATATAATATTAGATAAGAGAAATCAAGCCACAATTCCGTCCGGGGCTTGCTTAAAAATGCCAAGAATAGTACCGTACGTAGGTACCTAACATACCGTACGCAGTCCGTGCTCCTTCAAATGTAACTGCGTATTTCTCCTGCCAATTTCAACGACTTGGAACATCATCGTTGGTTCTATGTATTTCTCAGGCATAATCTGACACGGAAGCCTTTTCGAGTGCTGCTGCTGACGTTCATTGCGTACGTATGTTCTTTTCAGGGTCCTATACATATAATTATTGAGCAATTATTGAGCATATCGCATCTTCCCTTATTTTTAGTACATCATGCCGACAAAGTCCCAGCCATCTCCAAGCTCAGGGTCTCACAAATTATTGTTTTAGAGATTCCAGAACAGTTCCAATTACAGAATATTCTCCTTGGAATCCAATTTTCGGGTCTGCATAGCCATGGTATACGTACACTCAATGCGTGTGCGATGATGAATTGTTGTCTCTGATGGATTAATTATGCCATGCCTGTCATGAAACGTCCTGAATCAATAAGCCGACCCGTCCTGCCCGTTCGAAAGCAACCCCTGATCCCAACCGACGATCACACAACCGAGAAGAGAAGTCTTTGCCGTTTTCGTTAGTGGAACTTGAGCCTGCAACACACGCCTTACCTAGTTCAAACAGCGAAGCCAACGATGGTGCCATACTCCATTGCTGCTAGCAGGGCTACGAGACAGCGAAGACCGTCTTCATGCGAAGCGAGCCCAGAGCCAGCAAGGTGGCAAAGAGTGTTTCACCACAATTGACGACGATTGAGATAACATTCTCATTCTCACTTTACCCGACGCCACATTGCATCTTCATACATCACACTACATGAGAATTTGTCTTGTCTTTCTCTTCGCCGTCGTGCAGTCACTACTAGATGGGTTAGCATCCCCAATAGGATGCTATCTCTTGCTACAATCAAGATTTCATATCACTATCCCCGGTTGATCACGATCTCGAAAGCTGCGCAGCCACAGGAAGTCCCTGTCGCATGAACACGAGCCTTGATCTTCAGCCTAACCCCTGAGTAGGAGACCTGAGTGCTTTAACGAAGTAACATCACTTGCTATGTCTCCCTGTTCTCACAAACCCCCATGACGAAGTGGATCATATGTTTATCGACTCCTTGCATGCCTTTCTCCATCGTGCACTATCCCGTATCCAGCTTGACAGCTCTTCGTTCTAAGGTGTTTTAAGGTTGAGCAGATCGTGGGATCTCATACTACTTAAAACTGGCCGAGCCACACGCCCTCCGTGTCTTTTTGTTCCTTCAGACTCTTCCCGTAGTGTCCACCTCCTCGACCACTCTCTTCTCCCTAGGACCTAGTCGCCCGACAAGTATAGCTGCTTGTTTCTTGTTCTATTCGTGATCCCCGAAGGAATAGATCGTCCTATCTTTTAACCAAAGCCAGCTTCGAAACGTCCATTCGCTTCTTACGTTCTTCCAACTCACGGGCTGAGCCTCTTTTTTTGCGCACGCTTTCTAATCGCCCAATTGTCTCAACTTGACATACTCAAGCCCAATTCTAGACCTTAAAAAAGAGCTATCCAACTAGAGCATTATTTCAAGCACGCAAGCAAGCAAGCAAGATGCAGACGTCGCGCTTCCAGACTATCCGATCCCGCTTCTCTCCCAGCGGCATTCGCACATCTTTCCGCCGCTTATCCTCGGCTTCCACCACGTCGACAAGCTCATACCAGTCTTACAGCTCGGCCTCTTCGTCACCAGTGAGCACCATCAATTCAGTCCTCTTCAGACAGCCATCGATCGCCGACCTGGAGGAAGAGAAGAGATCATCTGGTCCGGAGTTGAGCATATTAGAGCCTAGGCCCATCGTCTACTGGGGTGGCGTCGAAGAGCGAATGGGATCCTTAAACTTCTAAACCCGGGCTTAAGATGGTTATTTCCGCCAGAGTGTCGAAGATTCTTCGATCTACCGACGGAATGACTCCAAGTCTACTTTTTTCACACAACTTACTTTTCAAAGACCTTGATGGCTGCGCGTAATATTCGTATTTTTGAAACTGGGGCTCCCTGGAGGAAGTTTTGCTGATGACTGAGAGAGGTCACGATGTGCTTGGGGGCGGGACTTATTGATTGAGGACGTTTCCCACGATGACGGGAAATGATAGCAACGTGAGATATCACAAAGGCGGGATACAATGAGAGGTTCGGTGGGAATTGGCGGGTTAATGGCGCTCGGGAGAGGATTTATTCGGAATTAGCTGTTTGCGCTACAAGCGATTCTTACCCAGAAAGAGAGAGTTCCCACGTATTTACGAGAGATCAAAATGAGAGACGGCTTGTTCTTCGGAACCAGGCTAGTTTACTGAATCAATTCTCATCTTAGAAAACTTTCCTTTTTAGCATGACAAATGAGAAGTGAGTAGTCGCAAAGCAGTGTTGAGTGTTAATATATAACGTGTAGAGGTACCTAGGTAAGTACATATGTACCTAAATATTCAATAGGCAGCACGTAATAGGTCCTCAGGGTTCTCACTAACAAAATAAAGGAGGGTATGGTGAAGCTCCGGCGACCGGCTTCCATCCCCAGTCAAATCCCCCGCCAAAAAAGTTAACATCATAAGATTTGCCAATGATCTACCAATGATTTACCAATGAAAATAATCAATTCGGAATCTCGGCCTGACTCATTTCACTGTAAAATGGCTTAAAAGTCTCTAGTATACATTGCTAATTCCACGCCGCTATTAAATATGGTTCGATTCGACGCATGAGGGTGTAGTATAGATGAGGCGTCGTCGGTTTTCACAGCTTGGTCCAGTCTGACTGATATTTCATTCAGTATACTCATAATGCATAGCGACAGTGAGGAAAGCTTCGAGCTACCTGACGATTCCAGCGATACCCATGATGATGATAGTAGTGTAACCCGAAATAGCCTCACTCGATCACAGGCTTTGAATCTCTATGTTAGCCATGCATTCTCAACATGGAACGCTCGTGGTTACGAGTTCGCTGCAGTATGTCTTCTCGAAGAAAGACCGTCTTAAACCCTCATCCGCTCACCAGATGACAAGATCCTCTTCACCGCTGCAGCATATCCGGATACACTCGTAGCAGCGGCGCTCCGGCAAGTTTCACCACCTATGTTGAATCCGTCCAAGGCCGATTATTAACCCACGCTCCTAGCATGATCATAGTATATTTCGCCATGATCCTATTTTCTAGCTCAGTTGGGCACTGGGTCGAGCACTCGCCCAACAGGCTCCGCACGTTGCTGTCAACCATCATCTGTAACCGCGGATCCGTCATCCTTGGCTCCTTTTTCTGGATCCTGATATTGAGCCAAGAGGACCTAGTCGAAGGAGAAGCTACCTTCGTGCTGCCCAAAAATGCTATTCTCAAGGGCATCGGCTTCACCATCGCCGTGACATTCGGCATCATTGAGCGCTTGAGTTCCTCCGGCAATCTCATCTCGATGGAGCGAGACTGGGTCGTCACCGTTGCTGCTCCTGCCGGTCACCCCTATGATCTGACCCATCTGAATGCTGTCATGCGGAGGATCGATCTCGTCTGCAAGCTCATCTCACCCATCCTAATCTCGATTGTTATCTCGGCCCTCGGCTCTATCCGCTTAGGTGTCATATTCACCGGATTAACAAGCCTCGTTTGCATACCAATCGAAGTCTTCTCCGCAAAGCGAGTGTGGAATAGTAGCCCCTTGCTCCAAGCGCCGCGCCCAGTACCACCACCACGTCCTACACCGACAGAAACGTCCGTGTCATGGGTGACAAGGACTCGGCAGTACTTCCACGGCTTCGAGATGTATTTCAGTACTACCGTCTGGGTCCCGTCGGTTGCGTTGGCCCTCCTGCATTTCAATATGCTGACGTGGAGGGCAACCTTCATCACGTACCTGATAAACGTAGGGTACTCACTGAACACCATCACGATTGCCAGGGCCATTGGCTCCTTGTTTGAGATCACTAGTACAGTCATTACACCCCGGGGTATTGTGTACATGGGTAAAACACATCATCACGGTCCGTCGTCTCTTGATGATGAAGGCGATGAGTCACGGGTTGGCTTGATAGCCGATAGTCATGAGGGAAATCGGGATGTCCAGACCCTGATTGGACTGCAGCGAGTCGGGCTCTGGGGTATGAGCTGGCAATTGGTCAATACGGTACTACTCACCTTTACTCACCATTTCTATGTTTCAAATCAACAAGCTTTTACAACTAAATCCTGACCAAATATGTAGGTACCGGTCGTCTTAGCTCTATGGGCGATAGCAGCACAAATGGAGCAAGAAAGCATATCCGCCTTTGCCCGAAGGATAATCACTGAACAAGCCTCTCCCAATGTGGGCTGGAGTATCGTTTTATTTTCCTTCCTGGCCTTCTCACGACTCGGAGTATGGGTTTTCGACCTGACGACGCAGCAATTGACCCAAACGCTGGTCCCTCAGAACCAGCGATCTAGTTTTGCCGGCACCGAAAACTCGGTCGTGAACGTATTCGAGCTCCTTGGTGCCGGCGCCGCCGTCGCTTTTCCTCATACCGATCAGTACAAGTGGCTTGCGACGGCGAGTCTAGTGTCAGTGGTGATAAGCTGGGTAATGTATGCTAGTTGGGTTCGCCAACAAAGAGGCCATCTAGTTCACTGGGAGAAACTCACTCAGGGGGTATGTGTAAGTGAGAGGAATTGGTAGTGTTTGGGCAAGAGGTGAGTGTTCTATTTCGTTAAAGGGTAGGGAAGCCAAAAAAGGGGCGCTAGTAAAACGAAAAGACGCGTCAGTACGGGTTGCAAAGAGTCATGAAGCAAAAGGGGAAATAATGACAGTACGCACTGTCACAAAATTGCAATTTATTACACTCGATATCATTGGCATGTCATATTGAATACAATCACGTCTTGACCTAAATCTGCCGTGTCCTTTATCAGAGTCTCTGCCCAAAGCGTTCTTCCTACTTTTCTCCATACAAAAACAAACCAATCGCACTCATCTCAGAGCAAGTATCCTCTTTCCCATTCGACATTTTGCTCCAAGTTCACATTATCTTCCCGTAGGTTAATGATATCTATTCCCCGTTTGAAAAAATACTTACAAGCCCATAGAATACGACAAACACTAAATCTGGAAATCTCGGTTTCCGTTCACTTATCGGCAATCTATTACGACTGATTCCATCGCATCGATTCGCGCCTCAATCAATCAGCATGTCTTCTTCGTCCGCCTCTATCAAGTCGCAGATCGGCCCAGCCATGCCTTCTAAACCAAGGACCCCTTCTCCTAAACCCCAGCACTCGCCCAAGGTCTCTACATACGACTTGGCCCCTATTACACCGTCTTTGTTCGACAGCCCCGACGAGGAGGAAGACTCTATGGTAATCTTGGGCGAGGTTTGGGACCCCTTGGACTACTACTCTCAATTCCTCATTCAGCCACCGCCACTCAACTCGCCTCCGTCAAAAACACAAAACTCTACAGCCGATTCGCTTAGTGCTCGATATGATCTGCTCCTACGGGCATTTCGCAAACTTCCTCCAGTATCTAAGCCTCGCATCCTCACACAAGAGAACCCACGCCGTCGTTCCTTCTGGCGCCGCAACAAGGACAAGGATCGGCAGCCAAGCTCAAGCAGTGTTGCTGTGGGACAGGATGAGGATCTAAAAGTCGATGATGGTCTAGACATCGGCTGGGTCGAGACCGACTTGCCTGACGACGTGTGGTCTCTCCACTCGAATGATTCAAAAGAGGCAGTCGGCGGAACCGAAGTTGAGGACATTGAGGACATTGAGGAGGACGAGGAGGTCAAGGAGGTCAAAAAAGTCAAGAAGGCTAAGGAGATTGAGCAAGAGATTGAGGAGGCGATCCAGGAGAAGATCGAAGAGGAGATCATGGAAGAGATCAAGGAGGAGGTTGAGGAGGAAACATCGACTCAGCAGACGAAACAATGCCACACGAACCCAGGCAACAACTGTGGCGTTGAACATCAGAACTGGCATCCGCGAGTACACCCCTTATTCGCTGCTCGGTACGGAGCTGACCCCAATTGGTGTCTCGTAGGCCATTCTTGTCGTTGTTAGTCTCGGTGTCTATCTTCACTTGACAATTCGCCTGTCTCTAAGCATAGGGAGGAAAGCACTGGTAGTACATAGGAATTTTCTATTGTACTTTATTACCTTCGTTTGTTAATATTGCATAGTCATTGCCTGTAGAAAAGCAGTCATTTATAACTAAAGTGACTGGCGTTCCAAGGTCAAGGCTTCTTAAGACTCTTATTGCAATATAAGACTCAAAAAGGGGCAAACAATATTGTGCACTCATATATTGAAACTAAGCTATTTTATATAACAGGGCGTTCGATCTCAGCTTCCTTGGTAAATTATAGTTGAAATAAATTTACGAGCTTCGTGTTTACTTTCCAATAGGGGACCGCTGAAAAGCATTGGCTTGCCTCTTGCTTTACATATACTGCCAATTTAGCCTGAAGGTCGAAGTAAGACTCACCGATGAATATATGGAGCTTAGCATATGAGATATACCAAACCAAAAGTATAATCTCAAGGCTTTAGTATATGTGTATGTGACAAATCAAGACAAGCTCAGCAGAGAAAGGTGAATTAATAATGTCATTTCTATTTAGTCAAGACCTTATGCCTTACGCAAGATTGTGGAACAAGAAAAATAGCAGGACATTTGTGTATTAGAGACTTTAAACGTTGTCTAAGGAAACAAATAGGATATTAATATTCGATAAGTATTAGACACTAGTATTGACTATATCTCCTCTGTATAACCCTTCATAAAGACCTGACTATTCCTGATGTCAGTGCTTTCGGCTAACCTGTTGAGTATGTGACGTTGTAGGATATGATCCTGCCACAATGTAGAAAGAGAACTTTAAATTGTTCTTGTTTGTTCATTGCATAGATCCATTACATATCAACTTGCTGGGTACACTCACTCATACGCAAGTATCCAACCTGTGATCGTTTGTAGTTTGCAGGAAAACGGCTACACCTAATTAAGCTGTGCAATATCAGACGAAGAAAAGATGAGATGAGTCTAGAACATTTCTGGGTCTTCATTTACTAGCATATAAACGAGTGGTCATGATAGAAGAGCTTCATCCCTACACGCCGATGATCATAGGTGGACGAAACAGTCTTTATCATTGCCCACACATACAAACAGAAGCTCTATTCATTTTCAAACCCCTCATTTGTTACATTATCGTAGCCACTACTTGGATGCTTCATGCTATCTTGCGCTCTATGTGTGTATATGTATAGCGAGCCTGACGTCAGTAAGTTCGACTATTTCATCATTAACTATCCCCTTTACTTCCTATAGAGTGTAGGTTTTATACGCAACACTAATGTACTTCAAGTACTAAAGTGCTACTGTTCTTTTAAAGGACCTAACTAGTAATTTGTATCCATGGCTTCTGAGGCTCATCCTGAGACTGGCGACGGCATTGATACCAATGCCAACAACGATGCTGCCTCTCCTGATGCCAACGCTGATACCAGCCCTGATGCTGACGGGAACGCTGAAGCTCACGACGCCGATGTTAACGCCCAAGTCAACACCACCTCCGATGATGCTGAACCTGAGCCTATGCCTCACAACACCTGGGTAGATGATCTTGAACAGGCCAACATAGAACCAGAGAATGCCGAGCCCGAGAATGTTCAACTTGAAGATGCCCAACATGACAATCCCACGTCAGAGCCAGGCACAGCTTCTCCTAAGAGTCCCTCGGTAGAAGAACTCGTCCCCGACCCTGAGCCTGCCATCCAACCAGACAACACAGCACCAATAAACCCTGATCCGGTTAACTCTCCGCATCAGAACTCCGAGCCGGTAATAGCAGTCCGAACAGCAGCTGCCTCACAACAACCACCACCAGCAGCCATCCCTGTACCTCCTCCGCCCACTCCCGCCCCCACTCCGAACCCCGACCTCGGCAAACGCCTCCCTCTAACCTATTGGCTGCTCTGTGGGGGCATCGGACCGCCACCCAAGATGCGGAACTTCCTGCGCATGACACAGGAACGCAACGCCGCCGGCCGAGCACGGGAAGCCCGCGCCGCCGCGCGCAAGCAGGCCCTCGAGGAGCGCAAGCGGTATCTCGAAGACTGGGAGAAGGAATGGGGACCCACGGGCGCAAATAGGCTGGTGATGAATCTGCTTGGGGGCAATCGGCGGAGGAGGGCGTAGTTGCTAAGTTGGCTGGGCGGGTGGACGTGGAATATCGGTAGAGATAGCTTTACTCTCCCCCTCCCACCCCTCCTTTTTTTCCTTCCCCCCCTTTTTTCCCCCGCAGTTCCTTAATTAGGGGCGCGTAGTTATTGTAGCCGTTGATTTCACTGAAGAATATCTCGACTTGTCCACCTGTTGCCTTATTGTAAACAACTCGTGAGAATGACCCCTCAATATCCACGTACGCGCCGCGAGTCCCTCCCAGCAACGCCCCGTCCAACGCCTGTCCCGCGACCTCTCATAGCAACCACGCGACATCTGGTTACCTGCCTGGAGACCGTGGAAATGTATTTAGAGAACAAAAAACTATGACCTAATGCCTACGGGCAATCGAAGTGGTGTAGTTGAAAACTTGAATGTTGTTCGAAAATTGAATGTTGTTCGAAAATTGAATGTTGTTCGAAAATTGAATGTTGTTCGAAAATTGAATGTTGTTCGAAAATAATTTTTTTGCCCAAGGTCATGGATTCAAATCTGGTTCAAAATATTTTTTTTTACACACCAAGTATGCGTTTTAGAATGCTATTGAAATGCCAATGAAATATTCAATTGTAAGATAATTATTGCTCGAGGCCTCATCCTTGGTACCTCCCCCAAACGCGGATTATTAAGATGGTGAGATGTCTACGTAAAGAGAGTCTTACTGGATACTGGTTCACAACTAGGGCGACGTAAGGCAAGTGACTAAATATACCACTGTTCTTGACCTTCTGTCAATCAATTAGGCTTAAATGACTTACCATCAGTGATCAATAGTATCAAACTCCTAGAGTGCTCTAGTAAGAAAGTACCTAATGTAATTGAGTGAGCATCTGGACAGGTTATCATTAGGGTCTCATCAACTGCTCTCTCGCCTTCACAACTTCACAACTCGTGCAAGGAATAGTATTAAAGAAATTAAGAAATTCATGATTAATGCAACGCGATTTTATTGCCGCCCACCCTTGTCCATGTTATAATTCCGGCCGTTTAACAATATGTACAAGTGTATACGCCTTCCCGAACCGCGCCTCAACAGTTAGCAGTTAGCTTTACTACGTATCCATCCGCCAAAACCTGGAAGCCTAATAGTAATGGGTTTGGTAGGCTCTCTTAGTAGAGGCGGGACCAAGCTACTACCTATGGACAAGCAGAGCATAGCTCCTGGGAGCAGAGGGTTGACCGTGAATGGCTTATAGAGTGGACGCCACCAACTAGATGCTCGAGACCATTATTGAGGCGCAGAGTGCTGAGCACACGACAAGATGGGCGGTCGGGGAAGGCTTAAGAGAGATGCAATGAACAAGGTAGCCGCAGGCTACGAAAAAATCCAGGGTCCAGTTTAGTGAAACGCATACTTGCTCGCCGGCAAGTGGACAATCTTCGTGGCTTTGGAGAAGATCGACGGTCTGGACCAAAGCGTGAACGACGGGTGTAAGGGGTCATCCGGATGTAAGAGATTATGAGAGTCGTAGGTCAAGGGGGGTCGTATAAGTGATCGTAAGGCCATCCAACGAGACCTTGGGTATCCTGACACTCACCAAGGTCCCCAACGTAGTAATATCATTACGGTGTAGAGGTGGAGGTGAGGTACGTGTCGCGTTGGATTAATACTAATAATCTAGCGCCGACAGGTCGTCTACAGACAGCTTCGTGTCCGTGATACCGAAGATGGGCGCATTCTTCTTAGCCCATTGGCGTGTGATAAGAGAAGCTACAGATGATTAGCAACAGGAACGGCAACAAGTCAAGCTGTCAAATTACCTTTCATAAACTTCTTGCTGGCATACTTCTTGTAGAAGGCCTCATGGCAGATGGGTCGAGCCAAGTAGTCGACCATGAGCTCGAAGACGGGCTCAATCTCCTCCTCGGTGTAACCCGCAAAGAATGCGAGAGTCGGATCCTAGAGCAGGTTAGAAGGGGGCTAATAGGCGCTGAATATCTTGACGGAAGTACTCACCCATTCACCACGGTCAAGGATCATCCGAGCGAGATACATGGCAGCGGCAGCAATGTGACTAGGGCGGTAAGCCAAGAATCGATAATCAACGATAGAGATCTCCATAAGAAACTTTCCGATGGTTCTCGATTGGATGTCATAGTCGTCCGCTTTCGAGATACGACGTAGAAAGTTCATCGGGTTAGGATAACTCAAGTCGTAGTTCAAAGTCTCGAGAATGAATCGTTCTGCACTAAGGATTTCGGCATCGCTAAAGCCATCATCTGATACCATACGATAGTTGCTAACATGAGGCGAGAGAACCTCCTCGTATTTGGCAGCGATGAACATGGCGGTGATGCCGACAAGTTGGACACGGTCAAGCTGGACGACCTTCTGGGAAAGAAAGCGGTCGATGATGTTGACAGCAAGGAACAGAGTCTCGGGTAGAAGGTGGAATCGTGTGTGAACCTCAATCAACCAATCAACTAGGATGCTTCGCGTCTTCCACTCCAACTCATCCTGATGTACGATATAATTGGGGTGAGCGACGACCTTGCTTTCCAGTTCGCGGAGATAGTTGAAGATATCGCGGGCGTACTCGGCAACCATCAAAGGATCCTCCATTCCATCCTCCTCTAGCTCCTTAACACCCGGTGGGAGCACCTCATCAACATCTTCCTTAAGAGGCTGTAGCTCTTTGCCGGATGACTTCTCTGCGACGGCATCTAACTTGGTCGAGCGAGATTCGGGTCGCTCCTGGGTATGGGCCTTCTTACGAACCGGCTCCTCCTCCAAAAGGACGTCCTGCTTGACAGCTGTGGAAGTGACCTTTCGCTTGTGGGATCCGATAGCACCAGCACCAGATCCTGTTCGCTTGACCTCTGTCTTCTTTGCTTCCTTGGTAGTTAGGGTAGATCGCGTCGAGGTAGTACGAGCCTGGGTCTTCTGAACGCCAGTAGGCTGTGCAGCCTTCGAAACTAAACCGACCTTGCCTCCACCAAGAGGCTTCTTTCCTTCAACCACCTCACCCTTTCCAACATTACTGACATCACCGAGGGCAGCACGCTTTCGTTGAGCGGCAGGATTAGCATTGACTGCTGACTTCTTGGACTGAAGGGGTTGCTTTGAGGCTTGGGATGTGACATCGACGTCAAGGGCAGCAGCCTTTGCACGCGTCATGCGCGTGGAGTTCTCATCGTTCTCGTTAGAAATAACGCGCTGTCGAGCAGTGCGTCCCTATAAGTATTGAATTAGACGGTTGAAAATGACGCGGTATAGGACAAGACATAGACATGAATGCGATGTACGCTTGACATAACCTTGATTAGAAATGCTTGGTGAGATAATCAGACTTACCGGAGGCATCTTGATAGTAAGTTAAGTGTCTTAGAAGTCACGACTGGACTTCGAAATGTGTACCTTGAGAGGAATATGTTAGCCATTGTTCGAATGTAACAACAACGACAGTCGACGGATCCCAATGTAAACACGCGTTATGTGGTAGAATACGCGAACAGGATATCATATAATACAAAGAATGGTACGATGGTTCTGATAGAGGAGACTGACTTACTTTAGAGTTTATATGAGGCGTGAATAGTGCTGACTTGATGTCAACAAGCTCTCAGCATCCAGATGCTAGCTTGACCCGATGTCGATGATATGTATCGGGTCTTTAGGACAAGACGTGATGCGAATGGAATATGTTCTGGAGTGAATTAATTAGAGGCAGGATGCACTAAGCAATGAGGAGGTCGAAGAAGGGAATTGAGGTTGTGAGGGAGGAGAATGGTGGTTGTTGATGGTGAAGGACAGTGATGTTTTTGAGGAGAAGAGCCAATGTTTGGCTTTTGTCCATGGGGTTTGAAAGCAAAAGCGTGGTGGAGGTGCAGGTACCGCACATACCTTGACGTGAGGGATGTGTTTGCCCGTAGCAGTACACGGTTGTTGCTTAGCGCGATTCAGTGTAGGCAATGTACCTAGGTACCGTGCTTTAGGGCAACTTGACACCCCTGCGAGAAAGATGTTGTTTCCAGTCTCTGTGTAGATTTACCGGTTCCTCAATACCTCGGGTACGTACCGCAGGATGTCAGATCTCCCTAGTACGCGACTTGGCTCAAGCCACTAGAGTCATCAGTCTATGAGAGATCGTGTGCGGGAGATTTGATATTGGAGGAGCTATTGCCCTTGAAATGAGACTAATGGATAAGCGTTCAAGGGGTGAAGAAATGTTTTTCTAAGAGTCTCAGTCCCAGACCCAATTGTCAAGCATAAGGGCTTTTGACAAATGGGGAGTTGTAGGTGGGCTTGGATTTCAATGTTCAGGTGAGAGGTGAGAGGTGAGAGAGGGAGAGAGGTTGGTGCCCAGTTGGTGAAGGAAAAAGCGGGAGCTACTCAGTGAACAAGACGCGATGCTGAGGATCCCACACGGTACGAGAGTACTAAAAATCGGGTCCTGCCACCAGACGATGGTTGTTACGGTTGTTACGGTCCCGCACTTGCTATTTTTTTTTTCCTTGAAAGCGTGACTAGCTCCACAAGCTTGTTAAAATCAACAGAAGCAACAGCTAGGCAACGGCGTTTTAATTGGCCGAAGCTGGTGCAGCCTGGAGAATTCAATTTTCTTGACCAATCCGGTGACGTGATCCCGCGTTTGTCACAGGATGTGGCTGAACCATCCAATCGTCATCTCGTAAATTTTTTTAGATTCAGCCGCATAACCTTAGTCATTCACTTCTCCGGTGCACATGTGGTAAAAGTTCGGCGGATGAATAATAAAATTCTCAATTTGGGCCGTGCCAAGCATTGACTCTTTGAACTTCGGAAGAACTTGTGTTCCTGAATAGCTTCAATTTTTGAATTCCCGGTCCAAGGCCGAACCCGCTCTTTTCTGCTGAGTGTGCGCCAATTGACATATGAATGCCACCGCTGGTTGCGAAATGATATAATGTTACAGCCGCGAATACTGTCCCTCTCAGCTCGGAGGGTTCTGACGAGTTGTCAATGCTCCTCGAGTCTTTCCCTCCGAAGCTATGCGACAGTTCGCGAGGCTGCGTCTCCTCCGGACCCCGCCATTGATCATGTACCTTCGGTCCCCAAGAACGACGAGGCTCCCCCTAAGCCTGCAAGGGAATATGTTCCAGCCGCGTCCAAGTCCGAAAAAGCATCGACAGTGATCTTGCGCACCTACAAACCGAGAACGCCGGGTGTACGACATCTGAAGCGACCTATCAACGATCACTTATGGAAAGGTAGACCTTTCCTTCCACTGACCTTCCCCAAGAAGGGCATGGCAAAGGGTGGCCGTAACAACAATGGAAAGATCACAGTCCGGCATCGTGGTGGAGGTGCGAAGCGAAGGATAAGGACTATAGATTTCCATCGTTGGATCCCCGGGCCCCATCTTGTTGAACGAATTGAGTACGACCCGAACCGCAGTGCCCATATTGCGCTGCTTAACGAGGAGGCCACTGGCAAGAAGACGTACATAATAGCGCCCGAGGGTACGAGGGCTGGAGATGTAGTGCAAAGCTATCGATCCGGTATCCCTCAAGATCTTCTCGACAGTATGGGTGGTGTCATCGATCCGGGTATCCTAGCCGCTAAGACAGCACATCGCGGAAACTGCCTGCCGCTACATCTAATTCCCGTTGGTACACCGGTATTCAATGTTGGGTCTCATCCAAAGGGAGGTGCCGTCTTCTGCCGAAGTGCTGGTACCTTTGCTGTCGTCGAGAGCAAGGATGAAGAAGTGAGAGATGATGGTGTAAAGGTTGTGACAGGAAAATATGTCACAGTTAGGCTGCAGAGTGGGGAGATTCGAAGAGTCAGCAAGGATGCTTGCGCAACCATTGGTGTCTCCAGCAATCCTCACCACCATTACCGACAGCTTGGTAAGGCCGGTAGGAGCCGATGGCTGAACATTCGACCAACAGTGCGTGGTGTGGCAATGAACAAAGGTATGGAAGATGCCTGGCAAAGATCGATCTGGACTTGATACTGACCGGTGATTCCAGTGGATCACCCTCACGGTGGTGGCCGTGGTAAATCAAAGGGTAATCGACATCCAACGAGTCCTTGGGGCACACCGGTAAGACATAATCTCATTTCTTTCAAGATCCATTGGGCATCCAAAATACTGACCTATTATCTCAGGCAAAAGGTGGTTACAAGACACGCAGGAAGCACAATCCCAACAAGTGGGTTGTTGTGCCTCGGGTACGAAACATGGGCAAGCGCAGAGACAAGAAGGGCAAGGAATCATAAACCTACCTGTCTATATGTACGATTTAGAGTCTTGGCCAGTAGAACCAGACTTATGTATCGATCTGTACTATATGAAACTGGACCAACGTATTCTCTCGCTGTCCCCCAGAGGTGATGATGATAAACGGTGAGTCTTGGCATTGGATTGGTTCTATGATAATTAACCATGCAGCAATGTGATTCATGTATAGGCTTATTTCGCTAATATTTTCTCTCGAACCGATCCCGCTGCTCTATCCTTAGATACCCTTAGGTACCTATCCTTGATTGCTGGAAGGTTTACGTTATCCTTTGAGTTGTTATCACTTCTCTTGTTCCAATGACAGTGGTCAGGACCAAGGCTACCATCATTCATGAGCTCTCGTGAGCTCATGGAGACAAGCTGCTAAAGATGATACACGGAAGAATCCATTAACTTTTAGATTGATATCTCTTTCCAATACTTCTCACACGGCAGCTCTTTAAGTCTCAACTGATAGCTTTGAATTCCACTGGCGACTATTTCTTCTCAGTAATGTAGCATTATACAATGATTGCTCGGGTAACATTGAGTGCTCCATAGGGTTATTCATTGGCCGTCGTATTTATTTATAAGCTGTTGGTGTACTGAGATGAATAACAGGTGAGTATGATTTCGTATTTGCGTCGGTTATGAATCCAGTGCTACTAGCTTAACATCGTCTTGTTAGTATTGATAACTCCAAATTAATCCCCTGGGATGTCCTATATTGTTATTAACAGAAATGAACATTAATTCTATATTAACTCCATAATAGCATCCCCTTCCTCTCCTTTTGGCGGTGCTTGGGTTTCGGGCTTAGTTTATATCTCATTTATCATGACTCAAAAATTCATATAATCCAAGGGTCAAGACTCATGACGCTTGCCTATACCAATTACTGACCGGGTCCCCGAGACACTCGCCAACGGTAACAGCCCTGTACCCACGACTCTGGATACCTTTGAGCATGTACTCTGTCAGATTATGAACTGTCTGCTCATGTATATCATGCGATATAACCAAGGCATCGTCCGTGTCCGGGGACTTGTCCGCAAAATAGGTATCAAAGTTGTCTTTGGAATTTTGTATCAGGCTAGGCGAGTCGTTAAGATAATCGGCAGTGTCCAGGTCGAAGTATATAATATGGTACTTCAGAGAAGCCAGGTCGGTTTGGCACCCACTGGCCTGTGTGCAGGAACTGTAGGGGGGCCGCATGTACGTCGGGATGAAGCCGAGGATGTTGCGGAGGGCCATCTCGTTCTTGATCATTTCGTCTTTTCGCCGAGCCGACGTAATGGTGCTGAGATCGGGGTGAGACCAGGTGTGAGAGGCGATTTGGTGATTATCGGAGTACATACGTCTAACGGCAAAAATCAGTTCAGAGTTTGATTTGATTGACTGCTATGATATACTGCTCACTGGATCACAGAAGGCCATTGGAGACTTGTGTCATCGATCTCACCCTTGCCGTTGTTGATACCAGTGATGAAAAACGTGGCTTTGGCGTTATATCTCGCCAGGAGGTCCAAAAGGTCAGAAGTGTACTGGCCAGGTCCGTCATCGAAGGTCAGTGCAACATCGCCCGAGTTTTCGCAGTCATAGATCCCTACGCCACCGACCGCAAGGCTACCTAGAGGTGACCTGCTCAACGTCGATGTGTTACTACCGGCCGGGATTTTATTCGCGTCACAAGCCGGTCCATAATCGTATAGGCAATCTGGGGCACGGCAGTGATCTGTGGTAGTGCCACAGTATCTGGCAGTACCGAATCAGCCACAGCGTCCTTTTAAGGAGGAAGTAAGCTTACCCAGCCGCAGAGCAACACTCCGTTGCGTCACACACTTCGTTATCATAGTTGGGGCCGCAGCGACCATCAGTGGAGGTGCCGGTATTATTTCCACCACCATCGACACACATTCCAAATGCTGATTGACACCCGTATTCACAATAGTCTGAAGAGTTACCGCAATAACCACTAGTCGGAGATTTCAGCATAACGTCTACGAAGGATGTTGCCCTGAGGACTCACTACTGAGAACAGCACATGCCTGTTGGGCAGATATAACCGTGTTCCCCAGCTTCCGTCGTCCCACATGTTAGGTCGGGGGAAATCTCTCCATCACCATCGTCCCCTGATCCTCCATCTCCATCACCGCCAGACCCACTACAAATACCAAACTGGCTTTGACAACCTGTCGAGCAGTAGTCGGTCGTATTACCGCAGTAACCGTTTTGCGAGCAGCACAGGTTATCAGGGCACGTGAAGCCCGCCGTTCCGGCTCCGGTATTTCCACAAGTCATGTCAGAAGAAACATCGCGTCGGCTGAGCCACGGGGGCAGAGTCAAGGCTGAGCCAACCGCAAGGTGACTTGCCAGAACGAAGAATCTTAGGACGCATGAGTGCATCTTCGAACAAGGCTTACACGAACGTAGTCGACCTGAGCGAGTGTGTTGAACGAACGTGTGGGCGGGTAGGCATGATGGTTGAACAGAGAATGTTTAAGTATACGAGAACCAGTGCTCATCACCTATATACGTAATTACAATGTCTTGGAAAGATGAGAGTATGCGGCGATGTAAGGAGAGCTCGGAATCACATCGGCCATGCGAAAGGCCATTCTAACGAAATGGAAACTGGGCGCTCATGCACGAGCGAGAATAGACGAAAAACGTCCTGCAGCTACGATACGAATCGCATCAGACGTTTTTTCAGGCCAATGGCGTTGCCTTAAATAAGCCACCGAGCCCATCCATGTTCCACCCGCCGTTCTTATATCAAGATAAGCATCTCTAATGAATGGGAATAATGAATATTCGCGATGAGTTTAGGATAGGGGTGAGATGTCATCTTTTCCAAGGCACCGCATTAGATCTATCTAACAATACGAAGCCGCAGACTCGATGTTAGTAAGTCAAAAGTGAACCAAAGGGCACCCTACACGAAGCATAAAAACATTATAATCACAGGCCACTGTTTAGGTCTCGGGAGTCGACGGGCTTCATCGGTCCCAATAAGTGTTTTGTTGTCAACGTGCACGTACGTAATTCTTGGAAGGAAAACACCAATAGAGTCGGACCGGAGAGACGAAACCGTTCGATAATAGGAAAGGTATTCTTCGAGGCAATCGAGTAATGGCCGGTTAGACGCATGTTAGGGCTCCGCAGCGAATTATCTGTTGGCCTGCCAAGCCGTGGTTGCATTTGTGAAATACGAGATAGGACTATTCTCACGTAGCACACAATACGCAATAGTGCGTCGTGAAAGTTAATGTCAACGTTTTGTTTTTTTTTTAAGTGGCTCGTCGTTGCGATCATATGACTGCTTGGTCAGTGAAACCGCAGTCCGTAGATCAGCCTTGGGATATGGTGTTGATCAGGACGCTCAATTAAAAAGAGATGTGCTGATCTTGAATGGGCTGTGGTTGTCTCGATCACAGGCGGAATCTTATCCGCTGTGTGATACACATCGTTGTCTCTAACTGCGAGATATAGCAGGAAGTGGACGAGACATGGTGTTGCTGGCTATAAGATGATATTGCATACGATGCTATATATGGTTCAACCTCGATTAATGAATGCTATGAGGAAGCCGGTCACTTTCTGCCTGATCTGTGTAGGTATCGAATTCGCCCCAGGCCAGATATAGTAACATTGCTGTCTGGAATAAATATATAAACGCCTCGATGCCGAGGTTTAGGTGAGAAGCCACAAATGTCACTGAGGCTAGGACCTCATACCGAGAGCGGCAGTGCTGATGCAGATGGAGGGCCAAGATGGT
The DNA here is from genome assembly GCA_023628415.1 of Hypoxylon sp. PDH2405. Lineage (NCBI taxonomy): Eukaryota > Fungi > Ascomycota > Sordariomycetes > Xylariales > Hypoxylaceae > Hypoxylon > Hypoxylon sp. PDH2405. The sequence continues at coordinate 2,614 of JAMAKT010000073.1, read as the reverse complement.
GATGCTTTCCTAGAAAGAAAGGTTGGCAAGGTCCTCCAAGTTGTTTGGAATGACTAAAAATCGACCAGATTGCGCTGTCGTACAAGTTATCAACTATTTGTTTCCAGCGAGGGTTAGTTCAGTTCTTCAAGTTGTTCAAGTTCAAGCCGCGTAATGACGGAGCATCAGCCACAATCGTGTCTTGGGGCATGCGCGTATCGTAGCTCCACATTAAGGTTGCATGTACATAGTATATGTACCTACGTACCTATGTACATATAGGTTCATTAGCGCGCTTAGGTAGCAGTTGGATATAATCTTAGAGATTATTTTTAAATCTTAATATACTTTTATTAAAATATAATTATTTAAATATATTTTTTTAATCGTATATTAAGCTTAATATAATGTTAAACTTTTAATATTACTTTAATATAAAAATAATTATACGTAATATAAAAATATTAAAGTAAAATATATATTAAATTTTTAAATATATTTTAATAAAAAAATAATTATATTTAATATAAAAATAATTATATAAAATATATGTTAAATTTTTAACATTATTTTAATATAAAAATAATATATATAATATAAAGTATTTATATATAAAGTAAAAATATTTATATATAATATATTTTATAATTAATTAAAATACTTAATTAAATGAAATATTTTTTATAACCTTATAACTTTAATTAAGTAAAATATAATTATAACGCATTAAAATTAATTGTAAATTAAATTAATTTTTTTTATTAAATGTTTTTATAATTTTTTAATAAGTTTTTATATTATGTTTTATTTTATTATATATTTTATAACGCTTTATAACTTTTTTTATTCTTTTGTAACGATTATTTTTTTTACTTTTAATCGCATTTATAGCTTTAATATTTTCTTTTTATTTTCGTAAAACTTAACTTTTTTTATAAATAAAAAATTTTCTTTTATATAAGTGTTTATTTTTTATTTTATAACGTTTATTAAATAAGTGATTTATTTTTTTTAGTTTAGTAATTTAATCTTTAAAAAGTGTTATTTTATGTATTATTTTATAATTAAACTTTAAAATTTTACTTAAGGCTTTTATAATTAATATTAAAGAGTTAATATAATGGTTAATAATTTTATTTTTAACGTAAATAAATTGCTTAATTATATTTTTAAAGTTAGTTAACGTTTTTAAAATTTAAGATATATTAAGTAAATTAACTTTTAATAAGGAAGTTTAAATTATTAATGTTATATTAAGTTATGAAATAATATAATTTAAGTTTAATAAGATTAAATTAATATTTTTAAAGCTAAATTAAATATTATTTTTTATAAAAGTAATAAAAAACGTGTTGTGAAAAGTAATAAAAAAATTCTCTTTTATAATATAAGTTATAAATTATTGTATTAAAGCTTTAATTTTAATATTATATACGCGTTTTAGGATAGAAAAAATGCTTATATTAAAAGGTTAAAGCTTATAAGATAAATAAGTAAGTATATAAAAAGAAATAATATTATTATTACGGTAAAATTTATTAAAATTTAAGGAATAATAGCTTTTATAATTATTTAAAATAAGTAAGCGTTTTAAACCTTTTATTTAAGTTTTAATATATTTATTAAAATGTTTTAATTATTTTATAGTAATTTTATTTATTATTTATTTATTATTTAAGATTAAAATAACTTAATTAAATAAAAATTTATTATTATAATATTAAAATGTAAGGTAGTTTTTCTTTATTATAATAATTTATAAAGGAATGGCTTAACTTTAAGAATTAATAGCTTATATAATTATAAATTATTTTTAATTGTTTTATTAAGTTTACTTAAGCTTTGATTTTTTTTTAAAGCTTATAATAATTATTTTTACTAATATAATTATGTTTATTATAAATTTAATTTTATTAAAGTTGTAAATATTTTTCTTTTATATGTTATATTTTATAATTATATTTTAAATAAGGTTAAATTATTTCTAATATATGTTTAAATTTTTAAATAAAACTTTTTAATAATTAATTCTTTAATTAAAATGTGTTTTAAGCTTTAGTTATTATTTAATAAAGTTAAAAGCTTAATTTTTCTTAATGTGTTTTGCGTTACGTTCGCGTAGTAATATATTTATTATTTTTTTAATATTTTAAACTTAAAGAGGAAATGTTTATATATTTAAGTTAAAAATATATTTAATAATTATTTTCTTTTCCGTTAAAGTTAGCTTTTATTAAAAAGGTATAATATTAACTTTAAGTTATATATCGTTTATTTTATTGCGTATAATAAATAAAAAAATATTATAAATTTTAATAATACGTTTTAAACTAAGTTTTTAGTTTTATTTTAAAGCTTAAATAGTAAAGTTTAATTTAATATTTTTAAATAATTTAAATATATTATAGTTATAAATAAATGTATAAATAAATAAAGTAAGTATTAAAAAAATTAAAAAATATTTTATTTAATTAAATGTTTTAATTAATTATAAAATATATTAAAGTAAAAAAAAAAATATATATATATAATAACTTTTTTTTACTTTTTTAAATTATTAAAATATTAACATTTATTATAATATATTTATTATAATTTAAATTAAAAATTTTAAATTATAACGATAATTATTAAT